>VYZU01065618.1:24735-82651 GCA_013401355.1 Ceyx cyanopectus | reverse complement strand
ATCCAGCTCCTGAATACAGTTCCCATCTGTCACAGAGTCCAGTTTGGTACTTCCCCAGAGCCTGTGACAAAACATCAGTGGTGATGGTGACTGAATTGCCATCAGGGAGTTGTGTTTCATCCTGGTTTTGTATATATTTGTGTATATTTCATTTTATTGTTACTATTTTAATTAAAGCAGTTTTAGTTTTCTTCTCCAACCCATCATTCTTTCTCCCTTTTTCCCTTTCTCTTCCCCTTTGAGAGGGGAGAGGGGTTAACAGAGAATGTCTAGTGCCCAGCCTATCATTAACCCTTGACAGCTTTCTACTGCATCCTCCTCCAGATACCTCTGCCAGTCTGGGCAAGTGTTGACTCTCTCCTCTCCTTGTGTTATTCCAGTCAGATCTCATCTACCAGAGTGTGTATGAGCTGATCCATGCGGATGACAGAGCCGCCTTTCGCTGCCAGCTGCACAGGGCCCCACCAGCCAGCAGCACCCAGCACACAGCTGATGGTGAGTGCCAGGGTGATCTCTGGGACCAGCTTTTGCATAGCCACCCCATGCTGCAAAACCTTCCTGGTGGCATTTATAGCCAGTCATCTAGTCCTTCAGTAAGAAGGTTACTCAGAGCCATCTCTGAGATCATGGTTTCACTTGAGCAGCAAAGTCTCCACCAGGACCAGGCCTTCAGAGGCCATGAGCTCAAGCTGCACAGCTTGGAAAAGTTATAGAATCACAGAATAGTTTGGGTTGGAAGGGACCTTAAAGATCACCTATTTCAAACCATCCTGCCATGGGCAAGGGACACCTCCCACTAGACCAGGTTTCTTAAAGCAACTGGCCTTGAATGCTTCCAGGAATGGACCATCAACAACTTTTCTGGGCACCTGTGCCAGTGCCTCACCACACTTTGGCTTCATTTTCCCTTTGGTTTCCCAGCTTTTCCCACTGACCAGCCACTGCTGGTTGGATGCAGCACCTCATCCAGCCCACAGCACTTGCACCCTGAGAAGACATCCCTCATGGAGAGGAGCTTTACCTGCCGCTTCCGCTGCTTGCTGGATAATTCCTCAGGATTTCTGGTAGGATGGTCCCGTGCCGGGACACCCCTCTGCCCCCAGAATGTTTACTCAAGTCCACTCATGTTCCATAGCAGTGGAAGTAGAGCCAGTTCCCATCACCCTGACAACTTCACACCCACATTTTCTAATGCCATCCAAGGCCTTGAATCTTCGTGGGCGCTTGAAATTCCTTCTTGGGCAGCAGCAGAAGTCATCAGACAGGTCTCCACTTGCTCTTTTCGCCATTGCAACTCTCCTCCAGCCGTTCTCCATCCTGGAGCTTCGGACCAAGACGCTGATCTTTCAGACAAAGCACAAGCTGGACTTCACTCCCGTGGCCTGTGATTCCCGGTATGGCAACTCTCACCTTCCCTGTGGCAAAATCCCTGGTGCTGGACAGAAAACCAGAGCCCGTGCTTCTGACCCAACTCCCATGGCAAGGGGTCTGATGCTTTTGTCCATCTGCTGCAGCACCCCAGTAACATGGGGAGCAGATTAACTGAGCAGCAGCACTACTTGGCTGTTGGGTTTTCACCCAGCAAACCGGGCATGGGTTGGCTTTGTGGATGTAGCTCAGCTCAGCATGGAGAGTTGCACTACACAAAGTGGGAATCTTTGTCTACTTGTCTGGTTGCTGGGCAGGGGGTGTAACTGAGGGATCCATACCTGGTGGTATTGGAGTTCTGCACCATTTCCAGGGGGAAGATCGTCCTGGGGTACACAGAAACGGAGCTGTGCAGGAGGGGGTCCGGGTACCAGTTTGTGCACGCAGCCGATATGATGCACTGTGCAGAGAACCATGTGAGAAGTGAGTGTCAGGGGCAGCAATGGCATTGGCTGGGGGTGGGACATGGGGGTGGGTGAGTTTTTGAGGGCCCTCACAGCTCCTGGCAGCTGAGCAGCTCTGGCCATGCCGGTACCATTGCTCCTTGGCAGGCTGTTCTGGGTCTGGAGCAGCTGTGATAAAGGCTCTCCCCTCCCGGGTGATACCTGCTTGGGGAGCTGGCTGAGGGACAGCACCACATGTGGCATCATGTGCAGGCCATGCCCTGCATCTCCTGCCCCCGCAGCGAGGGTGTATGGTGATGCTCAGTTTCGTGGCATCTTGCACATGCCACTTGTCTGCTCTCCACAGAGTAACCACATCTGTATGGTCTCTTTTCTCTCCTTGCCCCAGTGATGAAGACAGGGGAGAGCGGGCTGACAGTTTTCCGGCTGCTGACCAAGAAGGGCAGCTGGGTGTGGGTGCAGGCCAACGCCTGGCTGGTGTACAAAGCAGGCAAGCCTGACTGCATCATTGCCCGGCAGCGAGCCCTGTCGTGAGTATCTTCTGCTCTCTGTCTCCCTTCACCTGCTCTTGGCATGGGTGGCTAAGGGGCTGTTCAAGGCACACAGAGGCAGCCAGGGTGGAGGATGTGGAGGGAGGGGTGGTTGGGTCACACAGTCAGCACTTTTCAGCACATGCCTCCCTGAAGCAGGGAGCACTTCATGAGCAAAATGGCTCTGAGAAGGTGGTTGCAGATACACTCACTCCTTGGTGATCCCAGGACACACAGCCCATCCCTCAGCCACGCAGACCTTCCTGTGAGCTCCTCAGAGCCCCAGTACTCGGCCAGGAGCATCATAGCCAGCATAATCCAGCACCATCTTCTTTAGAAAAGCCAGAACAGAGCTGTGAGCTCCCATCTCACTGTTGGGAGGATGTGTTTGCCTGGCCCAGAGGATGTGCTCATGCTGTTTCTCTTTTTCCTTCCACCCTGAAGGAATGAAGAAGGGGAGGAACATCTGTGGAAGAGAAACCTGCATCTGCCTTTTAGTTTTGCCACGGGGGAAGCGGTTTTATATGGGAATGATCTTCCCGAGTTCCTGGACTACTTCCAGGCTAAAGAGGAGTTGCAGACACAAGCAACCTCTCACTCAAAGCAGTGCTCAGTAGACCCCAACTCTCTTCTTGGTGCAATGATGAAGCAGGATGCATCCATATACATCTCCCACGCTGATAATGTGCCTCAGCCCTCCTTGCTAGATCCCATTGCTGAGCCCGATGGACTGAGCAAGAATGAGGAAGTCAGGGATGCCAAGGAGGACAGCAACTCCCTCCTGGTCATTATTGAAACCCTCTTTGAGAAGAATGAGGTGGACAGAAACATCTGCCAGACCCTCCAGAGCCTCAATGTGGACAATGCAGAGCTGCAGCAGTGGGAGGACACTCTGCTCCATTTGGGTACAGACGAGGAGCTGCCAGCTCAGGAAGTTGGCGAGAAGCTAGGCACTGAGGTGGCATCCTATGTGGAGCACATGCTCCTCAGAGACATTGCTGGGGAGAACATGGTCTTTCAGCACTGCAATGTATCGCCCTGTGATGAGGAAAACAGTGCTGTGGCTCAATTCCAGCACTGCTGTGCAACTAACTCAGTGTTTCCAGCCCCAACACAGCTCCAGGCACATAGTACACAAGTCCAAGATGCTGCAATGTCTCTAGTATCCATTGCATCTGAGGTCAGCTCTGCTCAACAAGAACAGCAGGTCCCTTTTAACCCAGCTGAGCTGGTGGAGGGTACTGTTCTGGATGTCTCAGTCTGCAGCAGCAAGTCCTCTGTGGCACTTCAGCTGGGAAACCCAGGGCCATTGCTTCAAGCAGAAGTTACCACCTCTGCTCCTGTAGATAACACTATTCCTAACAATCAGAGCCAGGCAAGGTGCAAGCAGGTGGACCTAAGCTGCCCACCTCCATTGCACACTAACACACTTGTGAGTCAGTGGCACAATGTCCTGCTCCAGGCACACCCAGACAATGCTTTGAGTCAGAGCACTTCTCCAGGAGGTTACCCATCAGAAGCTTGGAGTGCCATAGCTCCAAAACATCTGGAAGTGGCAGAGAGGCACCTGGATTCACAAGCTCTGCTGGTTGGCTGCCCCCAGAGCAACCCAGAGAGTGGACCGTGGCTGCTGCCTTCCCAACCTGCTCCTTGTCCTGCCCAGGGCTTGAATGAGTCCCTGTTCTCTGGAGCTGGGGACCTTCACAAAGAGGAGCCTGCTCTTCCTGCACAAGCATTGGCACCTTTAGGAGTCAGCCAGCTGCCAGAGGATGGTGGCTTCCACAGGCATCCCCTGATAACCCACCTAGAGCCCAGCTTTTCCTGGGAAGGGGAGCAGGCAGTGCTCCAAGAGGACAAATGGTTCATGCAGTGCCAGCCATGGCTCTTGCAGCCTGGGGCAGCTCCTTGGAGCTGGGGTGGGGCAGGCCTGGTTCAACACAGTGGACTCCTGCTGGGTTCCAGCACAGGTCCCAGCACCCACTGGAGAGACCACGTTGTGCAGCCTGAGTGCCAGTATGGAAATAGCCTTTTTAGACACGAGAGCAACTTACCTAGTGATTCCTCTAAAATATCCCTTCCCCAGCCACCAGGCGCTTTGCCTTCCCTGAGTGAGGCCCACCCTGGAACATCGTATTCCTCACAAGGCTCAGTTCTGAGGTGCTCAGCATCTCTCCCTGTGAAGGTGTGTGCAGCAGCACCACCCTCCTCAACGTGGGACCCTGGTTTCCCAGCAGCTCCTTTTGCAGGCAGGCAGCCACTCTGCGCCTGCGAGGTCCAGCTCAAGGTGAGGTGTGAGGGCTGCAGGACCTGAGGGGTGCTCCACTTTGCCTTGGTGAAGTGAGGGTGGTGCAGGGGAGCTGCAGGCACAGAACCATTTATGGGCAGCCTGTTTGGAAGCCTCACTGTCAACTATGAACCAGGAGCTGCATTTTGAAAAGCCTCCATTGATTATGAGCTCTTCTGGCCATGCACATATGTGAGTGGTACCTCCAGCTTCTTGCTTGAGCAAGGAATTTTAATCTTCCAGTGCCTGATGTGGTTCCCTAGCAGAGCTTTCAGGCTGTCTAGGAGGAAGTGGTTTGTGGCTTTTTTGCATGGAAAATCTTTCAGAGAGATACAGCCATGACAGACTCTTGGGGTCCAAGGAAGGACATCTTTCTTGTTGCCTGTGCACCCATGGCAGCCTCTTGCAGATGGACCTGCTGCCTTAGAAGTGTGTAGCACTGAATTGCTGCTTCTGAATGCAGTGTGGGCTCTTCATCACTTGTGTGTGTGGAACACACTTGCTGTGTTGCTGCATCATTACAGCCTGCCTGAGCCCCTCTGCTCCCTCTCTCCTGGGCTTCTCATCTCCAGCCTTCCTCCTGAGCTCACAGTGATCCAGTTCCTTTAGAAAAGGGGATGTTACCAAGCACTTTGAGAAGCTCAACAGTGTCTGGAAGTTCTATGAAAGGAGGTAGAGGTGGTGAGAGCAGAGGCAGGTCAAGGTTTTGCGCTCTTTAGCAGCCTTCCAGGGGAGTTTGGGAGAAGCATGTACCAGGCTTTGACTTTCCCTTACAGCTGGATGGGGAAGGTCCAACCAAGCTCCCTTTGGGTTTGACATAGGTTTGTTCTTGCCTTCCTCTCCTGTGCTTGGCAGTGCCATCAGACAGGAGCAATGGGGTTTAGGAGTGATGGGGTTTAACTCCTGCAGTTACTTGGGATGTGATTTTGCCAAAGCAGTGAGAAGGGAAGGCAGGAAGGGATGCAGTGACTGCCTCTACATCTCCACTTCAGACCAGCTCTGTGCCCTTCAAGCTGTTGTCCTGGATTCCATTTTGTTGAATTCTCTATCTTTCATATTTTTTAAGCAATGAAGCAAATTTATCCCTTTCCTCTCCAAGGGACAAATTCTCCCAGATCCATCAGGGAACACCCACAGCAAGAGTGGTTATGAGGGGAAGAGGGTTTGGTTCAAGACAGATGTGGCAAGACAGCCTGGTCAGAGACATGACTGTGGTTGGTGACATCCACATCTTCCCCCTTGCACACATCACCCTGAGCATTGCATCTGCCTCTTGCACCAGTATTAAGCATGTACTGTTTCCCAAGCAAGTAGCATGGGGTGATCAGTTCAGGGCTAGCCCAGCAACAAGCCTGCACTTGTCTCACTTGGTGCCTTCTTTCATGCCCTGGTTTGTCTCATTGAGTCGGGGCTCCCAGGGCTGTTTGCAGGGCAAGATGGCGCTTCTCACTGCAATGCTGGAAACACGCTGGACCCCTCCAAAGTCCAGTGGAGGGAGCACCTAGGAGAGGAGGGAGCTCCTAGAGGAGCACCTAGGACACAGCAAGGAGCTGACTGGCTGTGATACAGAGCCTTACAAATGAGCAGACCCAAAACACAGCAGGAGGGACTCTGCTCACCAGTCTTTGCGATCCTGGCAACTACAAGGTGACTTGAAATGGTGCTGGGGATGCCAAGGGCTCCTAGTCCTGCCAGAGGTGCCCTTGCAGAGGGGACACCCTATCAGGCTGTGCTGGTTGGTGATCAGTTACGTGTGTAACTCTTTATATGTTGTGTATGTGCACATAACATCTATTTTCGTGGCAGTGCCTCATTTTACGCTTTGTGATTTCTTTGTACTGCTGTTGGCAGATGCAGAGGAGAAAAAGATGTCCTGAAACTCAACCCCTGTATTTGGTTATGTATTAAAAGGTGATTTGCTTTGTATGGTGGTGATGATTTGTTTTGACCTGGAACAGTATCTCTCAATTTCCCTCTTGACTGAGCAAGTATTCGAAAAAGCCTGCTCTTGAGTCTGATTTCTCTGGGCAGAAGGAGGAAGACAGTCCTGGCACACCCCTCCTCCTCCACTCAGGGCTGGCATCACATCTGGGCAAGGGGTCTGACCCTTGTACAGGGCTGCTATGGAGAGGAATGTGGCTCACAGACTCCCTTCGAGGTTCCAATGAAAACCCAGGTTGCTGCCCTGTGCCTGCTCTGACCTTTCTCAGTCCCTAAGTTGCTACCATCTGTGACTTGAGGGGAGCAGCCCACACACTGACATACACCATCACTCTGCAGTGCCTGTGTCACTGCTGGTGAAGGGTCTAGAGCACGAGTCTTGTGTGGAGAGGCTGAGAGACCTGGGTTTGTTCAACCTGGAGAAAAGAACACTCAGAGATATTCTTGATAGCTCCCTGAAAGGAGGTTGGAGCAATGTGGGGGTTGGTCACCAAAGAAACAAGCAATAGGACAGGAGGAAACATCCTCAAGTTGAAACAGGGGAGGTTTACGTTGAATGTGAGGAACAATTTAATCCCTGAGTTGTCAAGGCCTGTCCCAGGCTGCCCAGGGCAGTGGTGGAGTCCCCATGGCCAGAGGAGTTTCAAAGCCATGCAGATGTGGTGCTAAGAGACAATGTTTTAGTGGTGACCTGGCAGTCCTGGGTTAACAGCTGGAGATCTTAAATGTCTTTTCCAACCAAAACGATTCTGTGATTCTAAGTGCTTACAGCTTTCAGCCCTGTGGGTGGTGGGGCCTGATGATCCATTTCCTTCCCTCATCACCTCATTCTCCTTCTCATTATACTCCCCCATTCCCTTCCACATCCCCAGTCTCCCTTCAGCCCTCACTTTCCTGCTCACCCCACAACCCCATGTCCCCTCACATCCCCTTCACTCCCATCCAGCTGTCATTGTCTCCACGTTCCCCCCTCACTTTCCAATCTCCCTTATGCCCCCACACCCCCAATCATCTCCATCCTACCATCATTCCCCATTACCCCTGTCAACCCCTCTACGTCCCCCCTTCACCCCAACATCTCCCTTCACCTTTCAGTCCCCCCTTACCTCCGTTATCCAGACCTCCCTCGCCTCCTAGTCCCCCCCTCAGCCCTCCCCAGCCCCTCCTCTCCCGGGGCGGAGGCGGAGGCGGGGCCGTTCCCGCTCCCTCTACTTCGCCCTGTGGCGAGGCTGCGGGTCAGCTGCGGTGGTGGGAGTCTGTTTGGGGCTCTGCGGGTGTTACCTAGGGACGCGCTAGGTTTTTCCAGACCCTGGCCCGGCCATGTACGCGGGTCGCAAGCGGAGGAAGCCGGTGCCCCGGGCGTGAGTGGGGAACAAGGGGAAGGGTCCCGGGGAGGAAGAGAGGGAAGGGGTGATTGGGGCAGCCCTGGTCCGGCGTCTCGGTAACGCGGCTCTGCCCGCAGGGTGCGGCCGGGCCCGGCCGAAGGTGGCAGCTCCAACCCCTCGAAGCGGCACAGAGAGCGGCTGAACCGGGAGCTGGAGCGGCTGGCCGGGCTGCTGCCCTTCCCCGAGGAGGTGGTGGCCGGGCTGGACAAGCTGTCGGTCCTACGCCTCAGCGCCGGCTACCTGCGCGCCAAGAGCTTCTTCAGTGGTAAGTAAGGCCCGGCCGTCCCCCCTCGCTTTCCCTAAAAGTGCGTGATCCCCCCCGTAAAAAAAACCAAAAACCCATAGTGCTTTTTGTTGCTTTGGATTTTTTTCCCCCTACTTTTAACACCAATTTTTCTTGCTTTGCCGTCTCAAGCCGCAAGGCTTCGGGCTGCATGGAAGGCGGAGCTGGCTCCAGGATGGCTCCAGAGAGTCAGACGAAGTTCATTTTATCTTTGGGTTCTGCTGAAGAGGAAAATTGAGGTTTAGGGCTGGAGGAGGCTTTCGGCGCGGTCCCGAGTGGAGGCTTCGACAGGCAGAGCCACTGGGCTGTCTCCCTAGTGGGAAAGTTTCCCTGTGCAAGTGTATTTACCTCCCCCCCTTCTAATAGAGTGAAATGCTCAGTGTGCTGACTATGAGTAATAATTACCTGGGATGGGGTTACAGTTTATTTTGGAACCTTTGAAAATAGGCTCTGTCTGCATTCCACTGGGCTGTAATTGCTGTGATTAATAGGAAGCCCCGGGGAGGGTATTTAAGCAGCCCTCGGTTTTCCTGATGAAATAAATACAAGCGGCTTGAGAACGCTGCCTATGACCCCCAAAACTGTCATCTCTCTTTTTAACTTCAAATTATTGAATATATTGAATGCCCCCTTTTTTATTTATATATATTATTTTTTTTTATTTTTTTTTAAGCCCCGCTTGTTAGGATTGTCAAGCGGACGAAATGAAAAACGAATGGCCTCGCAGAGGAGATGTTTGCCTGGCAGCGTCAGGTCAATGTGTTTGTCTGGCTGTCTTGGCTGTGTTTTCCACGCTGGTTTTGCCCTAGACGGGAGCTGTGCTGCGTCAGCCTTTGCAGCGTCGAACGTGTTGCCCGAAGCCCTTGGTCGGAGCCGCTGCTCTGCAGCCAGGGAGGGTCGGTGCGGTGCTGGTGCTCTGGAAGAGCTCTCCTGCTTGCCGTGACCTGGGGGGTCCGTGGCGCAGTGCGGGCCTTGCTCTGCCCCTGAAACATTAATAATTCAAAATTCGCCGCGTAAAGAATTCATAAAACGAAGGGGTGGTAGCGATGCCGTGAAGCGGCGGGTTTGAAATGGCCGGGCTTGTTGGGAAGTGTCACAGCAGGAGCTGCTCTGGGGCTTGTCGCCCTTTCCTTTCCCGGGTGATGTGCCAGGGTGCTGCGCCAGCTCAGTCGGGAGCGGTGAGCACGGTGTGACCCCGGGGCTGTGGTGCCCCTACTCTGCTCATCCTGGGCTGTGACTTTCTTCCATCGCCAGCACAGCCTGTTACTCGGGGATTGTGTTGTCAGAAATCGGGATAACCCGTTCTGAAGATTATCTCTCATTTTTTCTTTTTGTCGTTCAGTCTGGTTCAGTTTTACGGTGCCAACTTCCCCACTGCTGAGCACATCCAGCATGTCTGGAGCTTCGGAATGGTGCCAGCCTCTGTCTGGTTTAAGGCAGGACATTACATTTGGGGGAGGGGGGTGGTGGGAGGGAAGGAGGAAAGCCTTTTAGGTGCAAATAGTGATTGAGGACATTAGTTCAGGTTCTTCTGCAGCTTTAAATAGTAGCATATTTTTAAATACCTTTAAAAGCAGCTCTTGGATAGCTCATCTACAAAATAATAAATGTATTCATTTTGGTGAATGCTAGAATGATGTTGCTGTCTGACAAGCTGTGCTGGAGCTAAGATAAACTTGACCTTAGGAAGGATCCTATTCAAAATATTCTGCTTATTCCTTCCTCTTTTTTTTTTTTTTTTTTTTTTTCTTTTGGTTAATCTGCATGTTTAAGGTTGGTTGGTTATTCCTCGGTCTGTCAGGGAACAGGGTTAGGAGGGGCAGCTGGGGTCTGCCTGCTTGTTGCTGAGCCAGGTGCTCTGACTGCTGCTCAGCATCCTTAGAACTGTGGAATGGGATCCACATGGAAAAGGAGGCTGGTTTAGCTGCTGAATGCTGACAAGTCCCTGGTGAGGTTGGATCAGAAACCACGAGTGGTTTGGGGTCTTTTTGTGTTAGAAACAGGCAGCACAAACCCTCGTGTTGGTCTGGGAGGAAGGAGGAGCTGGCATCTCCCTTGCTCCAGTGTGTCTCTGCTTTGAGTGCTCCCAGAAAGACGATCAAGGAGAACCAAGGGCAGGAACTGGGGTGTGCTGCCCTGCCTTATGAGGAGAAACCTCATCACAGCGTGTCCTCCTGTAGCAGTTTGGGTTGTGCCAGTCTAACTGACAGCAATTCACCCGGCAGGTTGATGCCACCTGCTGTTTTCTCCATCCCCTGTCTGAAAGAATTCATTGCATGTCTCCTCCTGGCTATTTGCAAATTAATCATGTTTAAATTTTATTTCAGCATCTTGATTTGTGCATGGCTGATGTATGGGGAAGTTTGTACAGGCTTAAGTGAGTCAAAAGCAGCTTGGTTAAGACCTTGACAGGCATCCTATGTCAGACAGGAGGTCTGCCTGCTCGGCAGAGGTGGGAGCGGGCTGCAGGGTGGCCACTGCCTGGAGCTGAGGAGTCGGGTACAGTGCTCTGCATTTCCCCCAAGTCCAGGAGCCTCCCTCTCCCTGATGCTGCAAACTGTCCTGCCTCTCCTCTGCCCTATGTCGGGTTGTTGGGTATCTGGTGCCACTGTGCCAGGGTCTGCATGGCACATCATACCAGATGAGAGTCAGTAGCTTAGCTTAGTGGTGCCTGGTGAACTGCTCCAATGCTAATCCCTCCCCCTTCCTCCCCTTGACAACAGGGCCTGGCAAATGCTGATGGCTTATGGGGGATCCCTGTTTCTTCAGCATACCTCCCTTTCTGCAAGGGGGCAGAGAAGATGGGAAGACTTGTTGCTGGGACTTGCTTTGCATGGTGGTTTGTTAGCAAAGAGGAAGATTTGTTAGCACCTTGTCATGTGGCTGTTGGATAACATCTGTGTTGCTTGGGCCACTTAAACACTCGGTGGGAAGGCAACTGGCAGATCTTAAAACAGCCTTAACATAAGGAAAAACTTTTTTACTTTGAGCCTGGGCCACTCACAGAGAGGCTGTGGAGTCTCCTTCTCTGGAGAGATTCCAAACACTCCTGGACACTGTGATCCTGGGCACCCTGCTCTGGGTGACCCTGCTGGAGCAGGAGGATTGAATGAGATGATCTCCATAGGTCCCTTGCAGCCCCTACCATTCTGTGACTCTGTGAAAATGGACAGGAGAAGTTCAGAGAAGTATCTCTGAGAGTTTGCTCCTGCAGTGTGCTGGGAGGGTCATCTGAGATGTGGTCCTCATCCTGCAGTGAGCCTGGCCCTTCTGGGGTGTGAGAGATAGCACTCCCTGAGTACTTGCTTGTCCTTGGGGCCAGCTTGGTGTGCTCAGGAGATCCTGTGATGGACCTGTGCCCAGGTGCCTGTACACCAGGGCTTTGCCCAATCTCCGTTGGGCTTTCATGAGCTCATGCCATTTCAGGGGGCTACAGTGCAGCATGACATTTCTAGCTGTTCCCCAGCTGAGGCTGGGGAGAAGGCAGCACACTATTGGGAATGCAGATGTTTGGGCACTTTGCTTAAATCAAAATACTCCTGAGGTGGCTGTGGCACCAGTGTCCAGGTATTGACCTGCAGCCTTCATTTCATGTGAGGTGCTGAATTGAGTCTGGGTTTATAAACCATAGGAAGAAGTGTAAGCAAAGCTCAGTCCATGGTGCCAAGCAGTGCATTTATGGACCCCACTGCTGAGCCTGGCTGTAAGCCAGTAATGGGCTAAATTCCACTGAAAATGGGGCTTCTGGAGCTGCTGATGCAACTTTGCCTGTGTGCAGCATCCTACCCAGCCAAGGCACAGCCTCTGGGCAGCTCATGTGCATTGCTGGAGGGGAGGAGAGAAGGAAAACAGTCTAGCATCTATTGTAGCATTAGAAACTCTGGGCTCAAGGTGGATTATAGGCTGTACATTCTGTCGATGTGGATCAGAGGGTAGATGTAGCCGTTGTTTGGGGCTGTAGGTGGTTCTGAGCTCTCCGTGGGTGTGTTTTATAGAGAAAATTAGTGTTATGTATCCAGTGTGTTTTTTAAAAAAAAAAACACTCCTGGGGGTGTTGAGGGTTTGGGGGTTTTCCCAGAGTTTAGGGCTCAGCCTAGCCCTCTAAACTGTGGTACCAGCCAGGCAGCTGCTGATGGAGCTGTGATGGCTCAAAAAGTACCTCAGCTGCTCCTGGGTAGTGGAGTCAAACTGAAGAGTGCTTTCAATTCTATAGCAATTACAGGCTGTATAGCTGTGCCCCTGAAACCTCTGCTCTGGGTTGAGGGTGTGAGGTCAGGCCAGGTGTTTATGGGCATGTGGCTGTTGAGTGTCCACTAAGAGGCTGCTCCTCTGTTTGCTTAGCTGCTTTCCCACCCTGTGAGCTGTTCAGCCATGTACTGCAGAGAGCTGAGGCAGTAAAGCCTAGGGGATGGTTTAAGATAATAAAGCCTAGTCCTGTGATCAGCCTGCTATCTTAATTGCCTAGGTAATAAGCTGGCTTTGTTGGAGCAATTTAAGCTGTGCAAGTCTTGTGACTTCCTTTAGGGAGGCAGTTATCCTGTTGTCTGCTTTCCTTGCTGAATGTTTTTCCCTGGCTCTCATGAGCATAGCTGGTAGGAAGCTGGTCAGAGGTCCCTGAGGTTTGCCTCTCTTTTAGTTTAAAACCATTGCCTCTTGTCCTGTCCCAACAGGCCTTGCTAAGAAGATTGTTCCTGTCGTTCTGATAGGCCACCTTGAAGTAGTCTACCCTTAAGTAGGCCCCTGAAAGGCCACAGTGATGGTGCCCATCTAAAGCTCCTGGAGGTGATGCACACCTAAAGAGGAGCAGGAGGGTGCACACTGCTGTTGATGCTGCATGAGGACAGGAAAGGCAGACAGGTCCTTGTCATCTTTGTCCTTGTTTAAACCTGTGCACGTGCTTCTCCCTTTGAGACCCAAGTGCCTTTGGTGAGGAGACAGCTCCTCATCACCAAGGCCTCCTGGCTTTTAATAGTGCAATTATATCTTTTAACGGGGCTTCCATTATTCACTGTGGATGTTCACAGAAGGTGGTGTATTCACACCATTCAGGAAGGGATGAATAATTAATACATTTAATGAAATTGCTGTCAATGGGGAGCTGTGGCAGGTATGATAAAAGAAGTAAAACCATGGTGACTAAGTGAGGGGAAACTCAGTAGCTGCTGGAAAACGGGCGCCGTGCAGCTCAGCGCTGAGAAAGGAGCCGATGGGTCGCTGCCTGGTTACAGCAAATCTCTGCCTGCTTCTCTCACTGCTTCTGTGATGCTCTTTCCTTCGAACACATTTCAGGCACTCAGTATTAGAGGAGCTGCTGGCTTCGGCTGCTGAATCCTCCTTGTACAAGGAAGTGGAATAATTTTGCATTGATTAGGAAGAACTCAGCTTGTGCCATACAAAGGGAAAAAAATATCCCAGAATGGCATACACCTTACCAAGTGCACGTTGCTGTTCGTTGCTTCCCAAAATAGTTGGAGATGTGTAAGCTTCCCTTAAAACATGTGGATTGAATGATGGAGCAGCAAATTTAACATGCTGACAGCATAGATGCTATGTGAGAAGCCAGAGAAGAGCTTGCAGAGCTTTTCCCACCTTCACAGCAGCAGTTCTGTTTTGGGCGTGTCAATCAAGAACATATTTGGGCCCAGTTTTGCTCCCTTAGCATCACTCCCTTGTTCTCTGCATGGCCCACTCCTGCTGAGCAACAGCCATGTTGCCTGGTGATGACCAGTATGGGTGATCTGAGGCTGCTGTGGTGGGGAAGGGAGCTCTCTTGCTCCCTTGCTGCCTGTGGGTTGGGGCAGGCATCACCAGCCTCCTACCTGAGACCTGTGTGAGCTTATCAGCCAGACTTTTCTCTTGCAGGGAGAGAACCCCTTTATTTATTTTAGCAGCAAAATATCATTCTGACTGGGAAGAAACCACTTTGCTGTTAAAATTACTCTTCTAGATTAAAAATCTATCTTAAAAATAAAACAGCTTCAGTTTGCTCAAAAGAAACTCAGAGGATTGTTTCCAGTAATTTGTTTCTTCTTTGTAATAAAAGGCAGGAAAAGCCTTGAGGTGTCGTTTAATGTGAGGGGGTGTGTGCTGAGCAGCAAGGCTGCAAGCTCTGCTACCTGTGGGTGTCTCATAGCTGGAGAGAAGTAGGTGGGAAAGGAAGATCTGGTGATATCTCACAGTAAGGTTGTTACTCCCATGTGAGTGGAAGACCTGCTTTTCAGGGAGTTGGCACAAAAGGCAGAAGTAGAGAGGTGGATAGAAGGCAATTTCATTAATAAATAATCAACCAATCTCTCCTTCTCCTGGAGAGTGACCAGTAGGCACTGGGACATGGAGCCTTACAGCATAATGTTTGCAGGGAGCACCATTACCAAAAGCCCTCTTCTCTTCCCCATTCCAAGACCTGCTCAGACCAATAATTGTCCTGCAGATGTACCCCTGCCATCACTGGCCTGGATTCATTGTTGCCTCAGCTTCTTTAAACATAGCAGGTTTAAAGTTTAATGCTACTCCTCACTGCTCCTGAGAAGCCATGAAGCAGTTGGGTTCCCTTCTGCTGCTTCTCCTGCATCAATGCCTGGAGTAGGTTTGGGACCAAGTCATTTTCCTCTTTTGCAGCCTCTGGAAACCCTGCTCCCACTTGGAGGTTCTGCTGTGTGGAGGAAAGGGGGCTGGTAGATATCCTCTCAAAAATGTTAATACCCACTTGGTGCAGAGATTTCTCAGGTCTGCAAAGCTCTGGCAGGTTCAGGAGTTCACTGGCAAACCTGGTAGGCAGTGAGGTGTCCCTTCAGCATCACGTGAAACAGCTTCCCAGGCTGGGTGCCAGGGGAAGCACCATCTTGGAAGGAGTTGGAGGGAGGAATCCCACCCCCATCAGCCCCCAGGCCCTCCTACTCCCAGGGGGTGACAGCACCAAGACCAGGTGGCAGAGACCTGGGGAACAACATGGGGACCTGTGCGTGAGGAGCACCACGGTGCAGAAAGTCTCCTCCTCCTCCTCCTGCTGAGATGCCAACGCAGGCAGGGAGCTCATTCCTTGGAGATGAGGCCAGGCAAAGAGAGATTTTCTTCCTCTCTACTAAAAGGCTTTTTTTTTGTGGGAAAATAGCCTGCAGGTCCTGGAAGAAGCTCTTTTTTTTTTTTTTTTTTTCCCCTACAAATACCTGTCCCCCCAAATACTATTGCAATGAGGGCAAAGACTGTGCCTTGTGTCCCTGACCCAGGGGAAGGCGAGGGCTGTGTTGGGAGGGCCTTTCCCTGGTGCTGAGCTCGCCCCGTGCCAGCCTTGCCCTTCCCCGAGGTGGGAGGGGAGGGGCCGAGCGATGGTGAGAGTGCTGTGGCCGCTCTCAGCTTGTCTCTGCGCTGTCAGCCTGATGCATTGTGACAGTTCTGCTGAATTGCTGACCCGAGGGGCTGCATGGGGCTATTTATGGAGAGACAAAGCCAGGGGACACCAGGCGGGAGGCCAGCCTGAGATGTCTGCAGCCAAGAGCAGGTCATCTTTGGGGTTCCTTGGGTGTCTTGGATAGAAAACACACTGCCTGATGGAAATCAGGGGAAAAACCCCCACGGGGATTCTGGTTTATATGAGAGCTGTGCCTCAGCTCTGGTGGTTTGATCCTGTTTGCAGGAGAAAAGCCTATATTTAGGCAGCAGTTGTGATCAAGTTTTCCTTTTGTGGGGAAATATCAGACCAGAATAGAGGGAAGCACCCTTTAGCTGCTTTTCTGCCACCCAGGTTTATTTTTATCTTTCACCTCCAGCACAGCAGTCTGGGAGCTATCAGAGGAGGACTGAAGAGCTTTAATAATTCATAGCTCCTACATTTTGCTCCCAGGGATCGGAAGAGCAAGTTGCTGGAAGGGCACTGCCAGAAACCTGCTCCATCCACACCATGGGACCCTGTGTAGGCAGGGTGCTGTGTGCATGTCAGCCCTGGCAAGCTTGGGACAGACCTGCTGTTGTACAACACGTGCTGTAAACTTAATCCTGGGCTGTCAGCCCCTGGGTGTTCAAATAGTTCCTGAAATAATCTGTGCAGGTTGAGCCTGAGGGGAATTTCCCGGACCTCCCAGAAGCATGGGGTTTGCTGCCATATAAGGGTTTGGGTTTTGTTTTGTTTTTTGCTTTTAATGAAAAGCAGTATTAGAACCGGGCCATCCTTTGCCTTTAGTTATGGAGCAGTCAGTCTTAGGGTTTGTCCTGTGGTGGAATGGTCTTTTTTTCCCCAGAGCCTGATATGGCTCTGCAGACCATGGCATCCTTCTTCCCACCCACCTGTGAGCCAGTGCTCAGCAAATGCCTGCCGAGGCTGTGGAGGAGTCTGGGCTGGAAGGTGAGCGCTGGCAGTGGAAGAGGGGAGGGTGTGCCTTTGCTGTGTGCTTGCCTTCCTAGCAGAGCAGTGCTGATAGATGGAGGGACTCCACTTTGAGACTGAATCAGACCCCATGCCCATGGCTGCCCTGTGACACTGGTACTGCTGGGTTCAGCTGCAGCCCTTGTGGTCCTGGAAGGCTCAGACATGCGTCCGAAGCATCTGCCTTTTGCAGTGGCTGGGAAGCTGCTCATCCATGAGCTTCTGCACGCAGGCCCTGAGGTCCTTCAGGATCTGCTTCACGTGAATGGAGGAGACGAGTTTCAGCAGCCTCTGTGGCAAAGCACAAGGTGAGCTGAGCATTCGAGAGCCTCATTTTGTTTACATGCTGGTGGCTTGATGCTTTATGCCTTCTGACTTGCTGTGCTGGCTTTGCTCCTGCTGACAGCTTTTTGGGGTGTTAAATTACTTGCGAGGTCCACTTAATGCGCCCGTTGCGTCCCAGCATGGCAGGTCCTTGGCACCTGTGGCACAGGAGCTGGCAAAGGTAAATCCAAGAGCTTTTGCTCTGTCTGAGCAGGAGCAAGGGCATGCATTGAGTAGGCTGCAGTGGTGGCTGCTGCTGCTGCCTCACACCTTTCCTCACAGATACTGGTGGGAGCAGCTTTGTTACTGGTGATCAGATGCCCATCCTCTGACCTCACAGTGCTCACAAGAAGCTGGCTGGCTTTGCTGCAATCTCCCCTGTCTCCTGGACAGGCTTGCCCTGCACAGGCTCATTGTCATTTTACTCATATTATCCACTCTAAAATATCCCCAGGTTTTGTTCTCTTGGGGAGCACAGTACTAGGTTTACTGACACCTCTTGAGTTAAACTGACTGATGGATTCCCTCATCCATATTCATTGTGCATCAGTCTCTATTAGGTTGCCTGTAATCTCGGGTGTGTTGTCTGTACCCTGTGTGTGTTTTTCCATGTTGTTTTTCTCCCACTGTGAGCTGTGGCTTCTCTTAATTTGCTTGAACAAACCCACTACGTTGCTGAACTGTAACGAGATGTCATTGACTGGACTGTCTGGATTGTACCCTCCAAAATGGCATGTCCCTTGTTGAGGAAGAGGGGGGTTTGCTGCAGTGCCCTTTGCTCCAGGCAGATGTCTGCTGCAGTTGGTCTGCTGTCCTTTGCAGAGTAAGGGCATGCACGATCTGACCCTCTTTAGCTCGGCATCACCAAGAACTGCTGGGGGACAGTGACACCCCCAGTGAGAGCAGAGCTGCTGCTGTGCCCAGAGAGACAGTGGGGTGTGTGTGGAGTGGCACCAAGGGCTGGCTCTTGCTGCTTGCAAGGAGTGCTGGGCAGCGGGCGTTGACTTTGGAATGGGGACCTCCATGGTTGCTGCTGCTGAAAGAAAAGTGAGTTTCCCAGCTGGTGAGCTTATTAACCATGTCCTTTTGTGCTGCTGGTTGCAGGCAGTTGCTGGTAGACATGGGACCTCATAGATACTCTGCTTATGCCCATTTGCTTTAACAATCCCTGGCTTTAACCACTCTGTATTTGTATGTCGTTTAAGGTCCAGAGGGGTGGGGGAAGTTGAGGATACTGAGGAATGAGGAAACATCCAGTTAAAATAAACTCTTCTGAGGGGTGAAGCAAAGTACTGGCAATGTCACAGCTTCTCCTGTCCCTGTGTTGCCAAGCTTTGCAGCCAGGGCCATGTTTCAGATGTTAGTGGTGGTGGTGGCTCGTGTGTTACTGCAGTGCTCGAGTCCCTTCCCTTTTCTTTGTGCAGTTGCTCTGAAGAATCGTGGTGCCAAAGAAGAGGAGAGGGATGGAGACTGCGGCAAGGGACCAGCTTCGGGCTCAGCAGTGGTACAGGAGGGTGAGCTGCTCCTGCAGGTTAGTGCCTTTCACTGGCCACCTCCCCCTGGCAGACTCCTTCAGGGGATTTTCCTCATCTCCTTTCCAGCTCCTTTGAATTTTACACAAAGATCAGGCTGTTCTGTTATTGTAGGATGTTGAAGATGTCCCTGCTCACTACAGGGGTGTTGGACTAGATGACCTTTAAAAGTCTCTTCCACCTCAAGCTATTATATGGTTCTGTGTTTTGATGGAGTAATTTTATGTGATGAATGAGTAGAAATTTAAGATCTCTGGTTCCCTGGGTCAGAAACTGTGTTGCTTCTCCCCTCCTTCCCCATCCTTCCTGGAGAAAATTACCATCTGTAAATTGTCTGTGTGTAAGAAATCTTCCGTCTAGGTGGAAGCAGCACTGAATTTTTGAGCATGGAGATTCAGCTCTTCTGCTTCTCAGCCCTCAAGTGTAAATGGGCCACAATTATAACAGATAAGTCAAGCCAAGGAAGACATGAGTGTAGTTTTCAACATGGGCACGCTGGTCCTGACATAGAATCACAGAATCATTTTGCTTGCAAGATACCTTTAAGATTATCAAGTCCAACTGTTAACCCAGCACTGCTAGGTCACCACTAAACCATTTCCCTCAGCACCACACCTACGTGGCTTTGAAACCCCTCCAGGTATTGGGACTCCAGCACTGTCCTGGACTGCTTGGGACAGGCCTGGACAACCCTTTTGGTGATGAAATTGTTCCTCACATCCAATTTAAACCTCCCCTGGTTCAACTTGAGAGCACTTTCCTCTTGCTGTGTTGCTTCTTCTTCGGGAGAAGAGACTGACCCCACCTTGTTCCAACCTCGTTTCAGGGAGCTGTCAAGGGTGAGAAGGTTTCCCCTTGAGCCTCCTTTTCTCAAGGCTGAACAACCCCAGGTCCCTCAGCCTCTCTTCACAAGACTTATGCTTTAGACACTTCCCTAGCTTTGTTGCCCTTCTTGGACACACTCCAGCACCTCAATGTCCTTCTTGGAATAAGGGGTTCAAAACTGAAGCCAGTATTCAAGGTATGGCCTCACCAGTCCTGACTACAGGGAATACTATCCACAAAGTGGTGAAAACAGGGAAGAAAATGTCATGGAAGTCCCTGATTTTCAGACAGTGATGCATGACACTATGTACATAGTTGCTGAGGGGCCTTATGATCAGCCCATATACACAGGGTACATGGATGTATCCTGGAGCTCTGCAAGAGGCATATATTTGTGCCCTTTGGTGATGCTGGAATCAGTGCTAGTGGTGCTGCAACATGGTTGGACTGAGATGGGTTTGCTCAGAGATGCTAGGAAATGGCCTTCTGTCTCCAACCAGTTCACAGGTCAGTGGTCAGGCTCCTGCAGCATCAGGTTCTGCAAGGACACAGGGCTTCCCTCCCTGCCTGGCACTCAGGCCCAGCCTGCAGCCCTGTCCCCTGCCTGGCTGTCATCCAGAGCAGGGTGAGTGTCCTTCTCAGCCCCAGCTCCTGTCCAAATGCTCGCTCAGCAGTAAGTGCAATTACTGGGATGCTTGAGAGCTGGGGAGCCAGGGTCTCCATGTCTGCTGAGATAAATGTTACAGGCTGGTTAACCTAAAACCTGAGGGGTTTCTCTTGTGGATATGACAAAACCTTGCTCAGCAGGGCTCGCTGGGGATTGATGTCATGCTTATCAGCTCCTCCCAGAGTTTGGTGACAACCTTTTAGAGGTACCAAGCTGAGTGTTAAAAGCTCTGTGTATAGATCTGCCTCTCCCAGCGGTCTGTTTGCATGATGCTGAGCATGTCAGGGGGCTCAGGACCTGCCTTTGTGTCCCAAGGAAAAGCTCCTATGTGTCTATGAAAGTACTTTGCCCAGTCCATCACCTTGAGTGTCAAAACTTCCTTTGTCTCATCTCTTGGCCAACCCTGATTCTTCCCTTCCTCTAATTTTCCAGCCTTACCTTTTGGTCTATCTTTTTCCACCAAGGCTGTTTCCAGCAGTGATTTTAACAAAATAAAGGTATTTGAAACTTAGGTTAAGCATGAAAATCCCTCTCCAGGGACAACTGAGGTCCAAGCAAGGCTGAGAGCTGGGTGGACCAGCTCTGCTCAGCGATTCACGTACCCACTGCTCGCTGCCAGGTATGAGATCTGCCTGCAGGTCAGAGCAGTGAGGGAAGGACAGAGTGCTGCAAGATTCTGCTTGTTCCTATTGCCTTCAGAGCTGCTCAAAGGGTTAAAGTGCGTTTGGCAGCACTAATTAACCTCTGCAGCAGATTCCCACACATTGAGATCAACCCCAGTAAATAGAGAGAGCGTTTGTGCTCAGAATAAAAGGAAGGCGAGGGGGGAGAAACACCGACCTGGACAATGGAACAGGAGTTGGCAGCAACAATAGCTGGACTTGGCTGGGACTACATGCTAGACCCTAATTAATCTTGATGTCTGTACATTAGGAAGTGGGGGAAGCAGGCCAGGGCTGGCTACTGTGGCTTCCCTGCCTACAGCCAGGTTAGTGGTACGAACTGGGTGCAAACAAGTGCAAGCTGGAACCTAGGAGGTTCCATCTTAACATGAGACAAAGCTTCTTTCTTGTGAGGTTGCCAGAGACTGGTCCAGGCTGCCCAGAGAGGTTGTGGAGTCTCCTTCTCTGGAGAGATTCCAAACCTGTCTGTTCAATGGGCACCCTGCTCTGGGTGACCCTGCTGGAGCAAGGGTGGATTGGACAAAATGATCACCAGCGGTCCCTTCCAACTCCCACCATGGGATTATGTGATTCTCTGTACAGGACAGCTTTGGCTCTGGCCACCATAGGTCTTCTGGGACCCATGCTGCAGGAGAACCTCTGCCTTCCAGAGTACTCATGCTTTGAACTGGCAGGAGTGTCCCCATGAGAACCTGTTGCCCTTAGGAAGAGGGGCTGGGTGGTGCTGTCATGGCAGTGAAAGCTGTCTGGCTTCTATGGAGTTATATCAGGGATTTCCTTGGGTTTTCTTGGCCTTTATCCTTAGGCAGCACCATGGGCTTGGAAGGTGTTCACTGGAAGTGTATCAGGATCATCTCAGAACTGGGGAAACAGAGTCACAGAGCAATACCTACCACTTAGGGACAGGGTGGGAATCCTGTGGGCCTGCTCCCGGATGACAGGGTCTTCAAAGCACTGGGCTCTGTGCCACAGAGTCCTGTTTCCAATGCTTGATGTAGTGCCTGCAGCGCTTGGGATGCTCCCCTGGGCACTGACAGTGCCTGTGTTAGCAGTCTTCTGTCTCTCAGCCTCCTGTCTGATGCCAGAGAGCAGGACTGAAAAGCCAGGGCTCTTGGGCTAGCAGCTGCTGGAAAGCTCCTCTCTACCTTCTGATCTTCATGGATCTCCAGGTGCAAAAGCCACTGTCAGCCAGCATCCTGGTGTCTTCATCCTGTCCTTCCAGCCATGGGGATGCTGGCTCAGAGGAAACACCCAAATAACTTCCCAGATCTGTTAATCTGGGAGGAATGAGCCCTTCTTGAGGAAGACGGAGGCTCTGAGCAGCTCAGCCTGTTCATGCTGGAAAACACGGTGCTTCCTTGGATGCCAACTTTGCAGGAGCTTGAGGACAAGATGGAAGGGCCAGTGAACTGTAAAATATGTAAGTTGTGTAACATTAAAAATGTATCAGAAGCTTCAAATTGGTGGCTGCAGTTGCTCTTTCCTGTGGGAAGAGCTTAGTGCTTCAAAGCTGCATTGGCGAAGCAGCTGGAGCGTTTATTTTGTGAAAACAGCCCATTATTTGGGTGGAGAACGTGCACAAGCTTGTGCCCCAGGATGAGTTGTTGGCATGGTGTAAGTCTGTGTCCCACACAGAGAGTTTCTGGGAAAGAGGAGCGTGGCTGGGAGCGTCTCATGGTTAATGTATGTATGCCAGGCAGGGGTGGCTGAAGGCATCTGTCCCTTTCTGCCATGAACACAGGTGCTTGGTCTTTTCACTGCCATGCAGTGCTTCAGAAGACTGGTGCTGTGCTGGCTGGATGAGTGCTTTGCAGCAGGTAGTTGTTGGGTGTGAGTTTGGGGTGAATCCTTTGAGCAACCTGGTCTAGTGCGAGGTGTCCCTGCCCATGGGGAGTAGGGTTGGAAGGTCCCTTTCAACCCCAAACCTTTTACAATTCTATGATTCATTTGCTAAAAGGAAAAGGTACTTTGAGGTTAACCAGTGGTTCTGTGGATTTCCCCTGAGTCCAGGAACCAGACTCAGCCTCTCCTCCCTCCTGCTTTGCNAAGCCACAGCAAGGACTGCAGCTGCCAGGGCAAAACGACCAGGGTGAAGGCTGAGAAAAGAAACAGAAATGGAGAACCTGAGATCAGATACTGATCTGAGGTAAAATGGCAGGGCAGGGACAGCAAAGGGAAGAGGAAAAAAAAAGGGCTGAATTCTACCAGTGCCTGACTTTAGGTTTTGGTGACTACGCAAGTAAAATTACACAAAAAATTTAGTAATAACATGTTGATTTTTAAAATATCTTTAATACCTAAAAAGACTTCTTAGTATTCTTACTGAGTACTACTTTTAAAACTTCTAGAGTTGTAAACTACTGTTTTACTTGCAAAATCCAAACCTGTCAGATGCTAGCACTCCATAAAAAAAAAAAAGATTTAAAATTAATTCTGTTGACAGCTTGCATTAATTTTTTTTCTCATTACCTAATGAAGAACCAACACTAGGTGTGTTACACTGCTTCACGACTAACTGTGCTTAGTTTCAAAGAAGGGGAGTGGAGCTATTATATCCCAGGCAAAAAACAAACCCCAAGTCTTCAGCTTTGCTTAACCTGAACGATAACCCCATCCCAGCATTTTCAGGTAACAATGAACAATCCATCAAAGAACAACCTAAAACGTTCCTTTGCTACACTTCATGGTAATGGAAACAGCAAACACCAGCTGGTCTTCTCACATCTGAGAATTTACAAAGGTGAGAACTGAATTTCTGAAGCCTCAGTACACACCAGGAGACAGCACCCATTTCAAAGTACACTGACATTATTACCCCTGAATAAAATAACCTGCTCAGCAGTCCACCTGCTTTGCACCAGTTCTCTATTTCCTCTGCTTTTCTTGCTCCACACAATACCTTACAACCGACCTGGTTATTTCTTAGGAGGTTTTGTAAGGCAGTGACGTGCACTTATTTTTTTCAACTTAGAATTTACTGTAGTCTCTTTTGGATACCAACCAACTGTATTTATAACTAGTGCACACTGCTGTCTGCTTTGGAAATAATTACCAAAATGCCATAAGTCAACAGACAGGGCATGCACCTAGTCATTCCTACCTGGGTATCAACACAGATGGGATGTTTGAGTTTGGTTTTTCTCAAAGAAAACAAGCCACCCCAGCCACGAGGTTTTAAAGGAACAGAGAATGTATCCTCTGGAGTGCTTATTTCCTCTATCTACCTACACAGTTCCAGCTTCCAAAAGTTTCTTTCTCTAACTTCTATCAGTGACTTTAGGGGAAATGAACTGTATTTGTCATGTCAAGGATTATTACACGTGCTACACGGTCAGGTACGGCATTAGGTACAACACAGGGCACAGACGAAGGTAGGCAGCTGGTGAGCTGGACCGGGCTGGACACCTCAGCCCCGCAGCCCTGCGCACACAGACGGGCACACAGCACTAGCGGAAGGGAACCGGGCAGAAAGAAGCTTCGTGTGCCGCTTTCGCTGCCTCCTGGATAATTCCTCTGGTTTCCTTGTGAGTACAGACCTTCACTGTGACCTCCACAGCAGGAAGGGGGCAGGCTCACCTCAGAGGGTCCATGCCACTGTTAAGAGCATAGATGTTGGCCTTGAAAGACCCAGTGCTCTTTTCTGCCATGTGCAGCACCTGCCTGTCTCAACAAGGAGATACTTCTGTTTTTCATAGGTTTGGTCTGTACTTAAAACCTCTCAGAGATGCTGATTCTTGAACAAAGATGCTTCCGTATGTTTTGCTAAGTTTTTGTGTTAAAGGCATGTCTTTAGACCAAGTAGGTGGTGTCCATCTCTCCTCTCTGCTCCAAGTTAATGGGGTTCTTACCTTCATCACCACAGGTTTAACAATTCTGGTTTTCCCTTTCGTGCCCCTTGAATCTAAAAACTCAATACAAAGAGTCCTGAGCATCCCTTCTGTAGGAGCAATTGTAGAATAATAGAATGGTTTGGGTTGGAATGGAACTTTAAAGGTCATCTAGTGCAACCCTGCTGCAGTAAGCAGGGACATCTGCAACCAGAGCAGATTGCTCAGAGCCCCATCTGACCTGGTTTGGGAGGTTTCCAGAGATAGGGCATTGACCACCTCTCTGGGCAATTTTTGCCAGTGTTTCACCACCCTTAGTATAAAAAAATGTTCTCCTTCTTTCTAGTCTAAATAGCCCCTCTTTTACTTTCAAACCATCATCCCTTCTCCTGTTGTGACAGGCCCTGCTGAAAAGATTGTCCCCATCTTTCTGACAGGCCCCTTTAAGAACTGAAAGACCACAAGAAGGTCTCCGCAGAGTCTTCTCCAGGCTGAACAACGCAAACTCTTTCAGACTGGCCTCACAGCAGAGGGGTTCCAGCCCTCAGCTCATTTTCATGTCCTCCAATCCTCTGATCCCCGATGGGACTGTGATGTAGCTTGGTTAAAATGCAAAGTAATTAATGAATCATGTGATGCCCTTATGCAGCTCCAACTTGTGCTCAGTCCTGCAGCTGCTGCATGTCCAAGCCCTGGGCCAGCAGTGAGCAGCTGGAGGGGAAGAAAGCACCAAGTGGCTGCTGCAGGGAGCTCAGCGTAGCATCTCTTTGGTTTTCTGTCTTGTTTTAGCAGGGAGCACTGGAGTTGTAAGGGACAAGTCACAAGGGATTATTTGCATCAACTCTGTAGCAAGATAGTTTGTGCAGCACTTCCTCGCATCTCTTCCCATCCAGTTTCCTCTGTGGCACTGAACTTTTCTTCTCTTCCTAGGCTTTAAACCTTCAAGGCAGGCTGAAATTCCTTCATGGGCAAAACAAAAGGTCTGAAGATGGGTCTGTACTGCCACCCCAGCTTGCTCTCTTCGCTATCTCCACCCCCTTGCAGCCCCCGTCCATCCTGCAGATCCGAACCAAGAACATGATCTTCAGGACAAAGCACAAGCTGGACTTCACCCCTTTGGCCTGCGATGCCAAGTAAGCAGCAGAGCTGATTTGAGGGGCAATGCTGTGCATTTCCCACACACCACTCTACACCCTGTCTGGGTGATGTCCCACCCTGCTGAGCTGCTGGCTTCTCGGTCTCCTGCAGGGGGAAGATCGTTCTGGGCTACACTGAGGCGGAGCTGCGGATGCGTGGCACCGGCTACCAGTTCGTGCACGCTGCTGACATGCTGTACTGTGCTGAGAACCATGTCAGGAGTAAGAGTCCCTTCCCTGGTCACTTGTGTCCACCTCTGCTGAGCAGGCTGGGTCTTCAGGCCACTTCACTGGCTGCCATGTTGAACACTTCAGCTCTTTCCCCATGGCATGCTTTGCTTTATGCTCTGCTGTGACACTCTTGTTGCTGCAGGGAGCTCGGGGTGGAGTGTAGTGAGGGGTATTTAGCTGGGACAGAGTCCCCAGCATTGGTGTTGCTGCTGTGACTCTTGCTTCTCACAGCTGTAAAAGCAGTGTTGCCGGGGTCAGCTCTGCCTCTGGTGATACAGCTTTGGCCCGCGGGCTTCCTCCCAGCAGTGATGAAGACTGGCGAGAGCGGCCTGACTGTCTTCCGCCTGCTGACGAAGGAGAACCGCTGGAAATGGGTGCAGGCCAACGCACGGCTCGTCTACAAGAATGGCAAGCCTGAGTACATCATTGTCACACAGAGACCCCTTGTGTAAGTGCCATCTGGGTCAGCCCAGGCTGAGTACAGGCTGGCTTTTTCCATCTGTGCAGGGTGGGATGTTAAGTTTCTCATTCCAGGGCAGGTTGGATGGGGCTCTGAGCAACCTGCTCTAGTTGCAGATGTCCCTGCTACCTGCAGGGGGGTTGGACTAGATGAGCTTTCAAGGTGCCTTCCAACCCAAAGTACTCTGTGATTCTATGATTGCTTCTTGTGTGTTTTAAGATAATGTGCTTTGATGCTATTAAGCCACATCCCTCTTTGCAAGGCCACCCAGGAAGCACAGGCAAGCACTGAGCACTGCCCTGCACCTCACATCCCTGCCCTGCTGTCCATCCCCTGCAGTGGTCCAGGCTTGCCCAGTAGGGATACATGGGTGCAAAACAGCAAGGATCTTGGATGTGGCTGCCATGTGACAGCAGCCCAAAGTCCCTGTCCTAAGGGGTGGTTGCAGCATAGATGAGCAGGGCAAAGGTGTGACTTCTGTCTGGGCTCTGTTACCCTTTGTGTTTTAAGTATCCTCTTGGTTATGCTAAGGAATGTTGGTTTAGGTGTGTGTATATAAAAATAAGTACATGTATGTGTTTCTACTTGGTACATGCAAGCTGGCCATAGCAAGGGGACTTTGGCTTACAGGAATCAAAATTATCCATTGAAGAAGTGCTTTGCAGTGTGTGTTTGTGCACATGCAAATCACAATCCCCTCTTCCTACCCTGCAGAGATGAAGAAGGAGGAGAGCACCTTCAGAAACGGTCCATGCATCTTCCCTTTACCTTTGCTACAGGAGAGGCACTCTTATACCAAAGTACTTACCCTCTCCCAGACTTCCCTGACCCTTTCCACAGCAAAGGGAAAACCAGCAAGTCCAGGAAAGCCTCCCACAGCCATGGAGGGTGTTCCCAGAAGAATGGTGTTGACTCTGGTTCTCTACTGGGTACTGTGATGCAACAGGACAAAGAGGTGTACGCCTCCCATCTAGCTCCCACACCTAACCACTCCTTCAGCAGCAGTGTCTTGGGCCACCTCGAGGACATGTCCTTGCTGGATGGAGGAGGAGATGCCTGGAGTATGGGCACTGCTCCAGTTTCCTCAAAGGGGAACAGTGTCAAAAAGGAGCTGGTGGATTTGCAGAAGGAGGACCCTCTCTTGGCCACCCTGGACTCTCTCTCAATTAAGAATGATGAGAGCTGCTCCAACAATGAGCTCTTCAGTGCGCTGGAGGGCCTGGGTTTGAATGCTGAGGACCTGGAGCTCCTGCTGCTGGATGAGAAAATGGTGATGGTCAATATGGACCATGACAACACTCCATCCCTGAACAACTGCTTCGCCAGCAACGAGATTCTCTCCTATGTTCATGCCACTCTGGTGAGCAAGCAAGAGGGAGGACAACAGGCTTGTCCCCTGCCAGGCACATCCCTGAGCCCAGGTGAAAGCATCGCTACATACCAGGCCCACACGGAAAGCAAGGACTCGCAGTACCTGCCCCAGTCTGTGCTGCAGCCTGGCATGGCCCAGGGGCAGCCTTCTGCTCCACTGTGGGAACAGCCTCTCCACACTGTGCTGGGGCAGCCACCCCCTCTGCTGCCAGAGTTAGCTGAGGAGCAAGAGCTGGCCGAGGGCTCCCAGTGGAGGCAAGCTGGGGAGGAGGCTCTACTCTATTTCCTCCAGCCAGCACAGGGCATCCTATGGGACAAGGCGCCCAGCTCATCCCCAGAAGCCCCTTGCCCACAGGAGCCACACAGGGGTCTGCAGCTGGAGGGTGACTTCCTGGCCATGCGTCCCACCCAAGAGGATGCTCAACGGTCCTCCTCCCTGCCCAGACAGTGCCAGGGCCGCTTGGGCCCCCCTAGCCAGCTGAAACACCGGCACGTGCCTCTCAATGGCCTGTGCGGCCACAGCCCGGGCTCCCCTCCGCACCCCCTCCCCAGCAGCAGCCCCAGCCCATGGCAGGACTATGTTTCCCCACTCCTGGGGTCGCCACCTCAGCCTGTTTTTTATGGCATCAGCCAAGACTTGATCTCCCAGCACCAGGGAAGCCTGGGTCCGGGGCTCAGCACGCAGACGGTGCCCTTCAATCTGAACGGACTATGTGGTGTGGGAACTGCAGGCAGCCGTGGCTCCCAAGGAGAGGCAGCTCCCTGCTCCAGTTTTTTCCCCTCTTCCTCATACCAGCTTATTCCTGAGAAGCAGCTGAGTCCTGTTCCCTCCGTGGCCCAGCACCCTTTTCCAAGCTTGGCCACAGGACGCTTTGGGAGCATCGACAGCCTGCCAGAGACTGCCCTGAGCTCCTACGGGACATTCACCTCTGCGCTGAGCCAAGAGAGCAGGCACCGGGTAAGAACCTTTCTCTGCTCTCATGCTCCTTGTTTTCTGGGTTGGTATTTCCTGGGAGTTTGAGCACAGGGAGGCATGACAGGAATCACCTTGCTCTATCTAGTGGATGGCCAGAAAGGAAGATCGTAGGATTTTTTCTTTGCACCAAGAGTTGAAGAGCAAAGAGTGTGGGTTCACCTTTGTAAGGTGCCTGTCTCTGTAACTGAATTCCATATGGTTTGTTCAATAGCCATTTGCTTGAGTGGTAATTCCAGCCATGCCCTGGTAAGCTTGGATGGATGGTACAAAGCACATGTGAGATCAAGATTTTCTGTACCATGAGGACTTTCCTTTGTGGAAGTGTCCCCTGGTCTGCAAAGGTGCTTTCAGCCTCTTGTCAATGAAGGAATGGGTCGATATTTGCAAGAAAGGACCTGGGGTAAGGTGTGGGAATGTGTATGGGATTGCTACTGAGCCCTTGTACCACCAGGCTTCCCATCCCAGCCTCCCCTGGGCATCAGTCGTCCAGCTGGTACCAGTAGAATGCCTCACTGCTCTGTTTTCTCTCTTCTAGCCCGAAAGCAGCTGTGTTTTGCCCAGCTCTCCCATGGGACTCCCTGGAGACCGCCCGGTGCTGGGAGGGACGCTGCCTTCTCCCTGCCTGCCGTGTCCCCGGGCAGAAGCGCTGCCAGATCACCCTCATGCTTCCAGTGGTGACTTCTGTCTCTAGGAGAGGACTGGAATGGACAAAGCAGGACTATGCCCTGGGGAAGGAACTGCCTTTAAGTTGCAGATAACAAATCTTTCCCCTGCCACGTGTCTTGACATTGCCCTTGATCTTGGTTGCTTTGGCTCAGCTGGGTATTTTTTTTGCCTTCTTGTTTTGTTGTTGTTCTTTTTTTCAAGAATTTATTTTTTTTATCAGCCTCCCATCATCCTGTCCCTGTCAAGGCTCCATGTGCCAGTCCCACAGACTTATCCCTGGCCTGTGGAGGGCAGCAGCAGGGCTGGAAGGCAGAATTCCCCAGGGCACAGGAGCAAGCTGGGCTGCTATGCAGGTCAGCTGACACATGCAGCTTTTTCTTTATCTCATGGTGTTTGAGAGTTGTGTGGTTCTTGGTCAGATGGAGGATCTCAGAGCACATTTGTCACTTGCAGTCTCTCGTCCTACCCACTCGATCTCCTTGTTCCCATTTCCCTGGTGGGGTGAGTGTCTGCCCATCACACCTGCACATCTCACTGAGAGTCAGCTTTGAAATGTTTGGGCCTTTTTTTTGTCACTGCTGTCTTCTAAATGCCATTCAGAGACTATGGAAAGAAAAAAAGGCTTGCTCTGGACCTCCAGCCCGGCTGCTGTGCTGAAGGTGTGAAGTTTGTATGGCAAATCCCATGCTTTGCCATGAACCTGAGGAGTAAGCTTTCCATCACACCAGTCTTTGTAACTCTGCTGTTGAGTGTGGGTGTTCTTGCTGTGTTTTGCCAGGTTTTTGGAAACCCAAGACTGTTGCTCTGGCTGTCACTTGGATCCCACAGTGTGGTCATCCCTGGCAGTGTTTATGCAAGGCAGCCATGTCCTGAAGGACAGGCAGGTTCACCAAAGCTTTGCAGTTATGTACATGATACAACACAGATGCAAGAATCATGTGTCAAAAAACCCCCAGGGAGTCAGGAAAGGTTTTCACCCCTGGTATTAAATTTCCTGCTGTCCAAGCTGGGTACCTGTGGCTGTGGCCACATTGTACAGATAACTCCTGTTCTCTAAAGCAAGCAAACCCTGACCTGTGTTTGTGTGTTGAGCTGGTCCTTCCCCACCCCAGGTTTCCTGGTATTCCCATTCATTAGGATCCAGATGAGTGTTCCTGTAGTGAACACCCTGGGCCTGCTGTACTGTACATGATGTGCCTGGGTTGGCTCAGAAGTTGGGTGATAGGATCTGAAGTGGGAGCTGTTCTCAAACAACAGGAGCAGGCTCATGTTTACCATGCTATACCTTGCAACTGTCCCCAAAAAAGTTTGCAGGTAAGTAGTGGGGCAGCCTAAGCTAAGGAGAAGGTTTCAGAGCCACTGTCCAAACTACAAACTGAAAAAAGTTTTCAGTAAGATAAAGGAAATAAGTATAATGATACTTAATTTTAATTAAGTACCAATAGCGTGATATTCTCCCACAGAAAATAAACATGGCCCATACATGTGTACATAAGATGAGTTGACAGATTAGTTTTTATGCCACTCCAGTGGAAGAGAGAAAAAAAACCTCTTCAATTCCCAAAATAGTATCCTATGGAATGGGACAGTGAGGCTCTTTAATTAAAAAGACCAGAAACACAGCAACCCTTTAAGAAACCTGAAAGCATCACCCTTACTCCTGTGTGTCCAGCCTTGGTTTCATGTGAACTCTCTGTCCTTTCCATTTCAATAAATGCCCTCAGCCCCTGATGCCTCCCTTGCTGGGTTGTGTCTCTCTTCTCTGTCTCCAGCACGTCAGGGTCTGGCTGCCTGCAGCGTGCAGGGAAGGCTTTGCAAGCTGTGCAGGCAAGGTGGTTACAAAACCTGTGTGGTTCCTCACCAGAGGAAGGCTGAGCCCCTCAAAGGAGTTTTCTCATCTTTTACCTGCTTTTCCTTGTTTCTGGTGTGTGTGCCCAGGTCACGTGGTGGAGAGTCCAGCTCGGGGACTGCCTTTGGTGAATTGCTGAGTTTTATAGGGCTGGAGATGGGGACAGTTGAGCTTCCATGTGTTTGGTGTGTGGTGTGGCTTGGGCACCTTCCAGCCCTGCTTTTAAGAAGCCCTCTGCTCAGGGAGCTCAGTCTGCTTCGGGGTGATGCTCTGCCTCCAGAGAGGAATGTTTTCTATGGGTACAGTTGCTTTTGGTTCAGTACTGTTGTTCCATCTGAGGCCGGGCACAGCCACGTGCAGGATGTGTAGCCTGGAAGAGCAGAAGGTGAAGCCTTATTGTGGTGGTTGGCATCCAGGAGCACTTGCAGACTTTGGGATGCTGGGCACGCACAACCTGTCTTCTGGCTCCTGCTGTGGACATGTCTGCAGCATTGCAAGTACCTGGAGGGCACTTCCCAAAAGTGCTGGAGGGGTTGGTGGGCTGGGCCATGCTCTGTGCACAACTGCTGCCTGTCCTCTTCATGTCCTCTTCTCTGTAGTCTGGGACCACCTTTGGCCAGATCCAGTGGGTGATGTCATCTGGTTTTCAAGGTGGGTTTTGGACTTGTACCCACCTCCTGGGGATGTGGCATTTCAGAGGGCTCTTGGGACAGCTCTCTGGATAAAGCAGACTTTGTGTGTCTGCTCTGTCCTTTGAGAATCAACAGCCATGTGTAGAGAGGTGCTAGGGGGTGGTGAACATTGGTCTCTAAAAAGCAGCAGGCTAGGTAATGAAAATAGCTGACATACTGAGTATTTAAATCTCAGGAGGTGTGGAGAGCTGGTACCCAGGGGATGGAGGGGAGCAAACAAGTATCTGATCTGGTGATCTGAGTGTCTGGTGATGTTAAAAGAAGGGGAGAAAAGCAAATATTCTGCCAATATTTAGAAATAATCAAATGACATAACTGGAGGCTGGTAGGTCAGGTGGGTTTATAGGGAGTATATAAAAGTATATACTTCTAAAATTTCTTTTAGGCAAGCTAGCTAATACTTCTCCCCTGCATTGTTGTTATTTTTCAATCCAGACATCAGAAGAAACACAGGTTTGTTTTTCTGAATGTTAAATGTTAGAACACTCCAACTCTACTTGGCACCTGCATTTCTGTAACAAAATAAGTCAGTATTGGAACATTTCTCCAGTTTGGAAAAGAAATGCTGGGACAACTGGATCTTATATGGTTTCTATGCACTGCTCTGTTTTTTCTCCTTTTTTTTTTCTTTCTTTTTTTTTTTTTTTTTCCTTAAGGAGTTTGCTGTGGAGAGTACCACACAATGCTGATGGGGATGGAGGGACAGGTGATTCCAGCACTGTGACACAAGCACCAGAGCATCCTTGCAGGTGCACATCACTGACTCCCAACAGTCCATTGAATCCCAGGCACTGAGGATGACCTGATGGCTAACAAATGTCTTCCTTGAGGTTCTTTGTCACCAGGGCTCTGTGCTTCACTCAACCTCGGTGTCAGTTTGTCTGGTGCTGTGTTGCTGTGAGGCCTGTGGAGCAGAAGCCATCATCTCTGCAGTGGGAGGTGCCCTCTGCTCTCTAAGGAGGCCGGCACATCCATAATTCACACCCATCCTTGTCCCAGCTGCTGTTTGTTGTCCCGTGGTCTTTATGGAAATTATTTGCAATACAATGGGCCAGCCCAGGGATCCTGGCTGTAGGGAAACCTCCAGTGTGAGCTGCAGCAAAGAAGTCACCACTCAGCATCCTGACAATTGCAGTCTGACCTGAGCAGTGGGTGATAGAAAGGAATTACAGAATCACAGACTTGTTTTGGTTGGAAGAGACCTTTAAGATCATCAAGTCCAGCTGTTTAATCCAGGACTGCCAGGTCACCACTAAAACATTGTCTCTTAGCACCACACCTACATGGCTTTGAAACCCCTCCAGGCATGGGGACTCCACCACTGCCTTGGGCAGCCTGGGACAGGCCTTGACAGCCCATTCACAGGGAAGAAATTTTCCCTTATGTCCAACCTAAATCTCCCCTGGCACAACTTGAGGCTGTTTCCTCTTGTCCTATTATTTGTTTCTTTTGGGAAGATCCCCCCATCTGGCTCCAGCCTCCTTTCAGGGAGTTATCAAGATCCAGGGGGTCACCTCTGTGCTTCCTTTTCTCCAGGCTCAAGATCACCAGGTCCCTCAGCTGCTCCTCACAAGACTTGTGCTCTAGACCCTTCACCAGCCTTGTTACCCTTCTCTGGACATGCTCCAGCTCCTCAATGTCCTTTTTGAAGTGAGGGGCCCAAAACAGAACCAAGGATTTGAGGTGCAGCATCACCATTGCTGAGTACCAGGGGATGATCCCTGCCCTAGTCTTGCTGGCCACACCAGTGCTGATACAAACGAGGAAGGGCCAGGCATGCATGCTGTTGGTCACACACCTGGGTTAAATGCTGTCTCTTGGGCTGTGTTCTTCCCTGAAGAGCTGGATGAGCCTGAGGAAGGTGTGAGAAAAGACTAGGCAGAGATTTGGGGATGCTTGTATACCTCGGGGCTTGGTTCTGTCTGGGGAAGGGCAGGAAGAGCTATGGTGCCTCTTGGCTTGAGCCTTCTTGCAGCAAGGTAAGAGATGTCTGGGAGGCCTTGCTCTGGCTGTACTGGGAGGTGACAGTCCTACACCCACGCTCTGCTCTGCCTGCATCCTCCTAGCACTGCACCTTCCATGCACTCAGCTCTGTCTCTGTGCCCCAGGCCTGCTGTCAATTTTGCTGTGTGCTTGTGGACAGCCAAAAACACATGACTGAGGTGTGCATCCAAGAGAGCTTACTCTGAGTCAAGTTAATGTTGAACAGCCCCTTTAAGTCCAGTTACGAGTGCCTCACTGGCACCAGTGAGATGCAGCCTCTTCATGTGGGTTGATGGATGGTTGCAACACAGAGGGGCTGAGCCTGGGTGAGCCCTGTGCCCTCTCAGGATTCAGCCCCTGGGGTCCTCTCACCTGCAGCTGGGGCTGTGGCTGACCTGGGAGTGATGGTGAGAGCATTGAGGCTCTATTCATGTCCTGCTGGGTTACAGCTGGGGAGGGAGCAGATTTAGCACTTTTAATGGCATGCACGCGGGGGGAGGAGGGGAGCGATGTGGATTTGTATTTATTTTTTTATTTTCTAATCTGAATTTTCATGCCCACCATTTTTCCAGTAAAGGCCAACCAGGGCAGGGTTCTGTGAGTCGCAGCCTGCAGCAAAAGAAGGCTCCTCACTCAAGCCAGGTGGGAGAAGGAACGTTTGCTGCTGCCTGCATCCATGAGGCTGAAAGCTCCAGTCCCCAGACGACATCACGGAGGCCGAGAGCAGATGTCTCCCAGGGCCCTAAGGCAGCAGAGAGCAAGGTAAATATTTCTATAAAAGCTCATCTTGATGTTTGCCCACATCACCTATGTGCACCATCCATTATAGATGGGGGCTGGAGCCGTGGGCAGTAGAGCAGAATGCTTTCTGACGCTTCATGCGTTAAGTGGAGATGAAGGAGGGTGTGAGAGGTGGTGTTGGTTCACACCCGGCCCGTGTCCTCCTAGCTGCCTGTGGCTTGATGCCAGAGCTGTGCTAAGCTCCTGTGGCAGGCCAGAGGAGGGCTGTGGGTCAGTGCTGCATCCTGACATGGGACTGTGGGTGTAAAGTTAACTACTGTGTTCTGGGGCAAGGCTGAGCCACCTTCCACGTTGCTTTAAATTACTAAAGAAACCACCTGGACAAAGTATAAAGTCTCTTCTAATACGTGGGTGCTTCAGAATATCTGGAACATGCAGTACTTTGTAGCTGGTATTGAGCTGAGTGGCCCACCATGTACACAACCTTCTGTGCTCATTATTTTCATATGCAATGAGCTTCAGACACCAGTTGTCTGCACAAATAAACCCTTTTGTGTATCCTTTTGATAGATCCAAAGACTTTCCAAGCCTGGCTGGATATATAAAGAATGATGGAGCACATCAGCCATCATCCTGGAAGAAGTGATCAACTCACGGCTGGGAGGGTGTCTTGAATAGTGGGATTGTTGTTGTTGTTATTATTTTTTTTTTATTTTATTTTATTTTCTGGACCTAGGAAGGCTGAATTTGGATGGACTAAAACTTTTCACATTGATTGATAAATATGTGTGCCACAAAAAATAATCTCAAGTCTAGTACACCGTCTTTCTAATGGAAATGCTTTGGGCTCCTTTATTTAACTATTTCAAATTGAAACATACTTCAGTTTACTTGGTGGGTTTTAGAAGGCTGAAGTCAAAGCTCATCACTCCAGTGACACATTTCTTTTCAACCCAGAGCATGCTAGCTCATATTTTATATTTCTTACCTTCTGGAAAGTCTGAGAAGACTTTAATTTTAGGTGGACAGGAGGAACACCTACATGGGAATGATGTAAATCAGCCTGGTGAAGAGAAGGCTCTGGGGAGACCTTTTTAAGGCCTTTCAGTGCTTAATGGGGGCCTACCAGAAAGATGGGGACAGACTTTTTATCAGGGCCTGTTGCAACAGGAGAAGAGGGGATGGTTTTAAAATAAAAGAGGGAGATTTAGAATAGCTATAAGAAAGAATTTTTTTAATGCTGCAGATGGGCAACCTGGAACAGTGTCTCACCAGAGAGATGGTAAATGCCCCATCTCTGGGAACATTCCAGGTGAGGCTGGACAGGGCAACCTGCTCTAGTTGCAGATGTCTCTGCTCACTGTAGGGGGACAGGACTAGATGACTTTTCAAGAGCCCTTCCAACCCAGACCAGTCCATGATTCTATGAATTTTGAAGTTGTTTTCCCAAGGTGTCCATATGCTGGCCAGCAGATGACTTGGGGCACTTTTTCTCAGTGAAAGCAGGAAAGGAGCAATCCCTGGAGCATGGCAGGGTACAGAAGTCCCAGAGGGACTGGACAGCCTCTGTTGGCCAGAGAATCTGAGTACGGAGAGGGGCCCTCTCTGGAGGCGGCCTGGAAAGCACCTGCCATGGGACATGGCACCTGAGGGAGAGAAGGAGGAGGGTCTGAGGGAAGTAGCTCAGCCTTTTCTTTTCCCTTGGCAGGAAGAAAGTTCCTGCATTGAAGAAGGCTTTGAAGAAACATGGAAGGAAAGCCTGGGAAGACTGTGGCAAACTGGGAGAGGAAGAGGCCAAGCATTATATGTGCTGGCTGTGCCCCTGTGGAGGTAATCTCATAGTTATTTTAGACTCCAGCTGAGAAGCAGCTCTGATCCCAGCTTTGGCAATATCCTGCCAAGCCTGCACTGCACATCTGCTCCTGCTGGCTCTGAGCAAGGCAGACCACGCGGTGAGAAGCTGCCAGCATCAATTGAGGTGAACAACCTTTGCACTTCTCTGTGCTGCTGAGTGTGCATTTGTGCCTTGATGCCCTTCTCATAGCTCCTGGGAAGATGCTGTGGGATCTTGGTCTTTTTTTTTTTTTTTTNTTTTTTTTTTTTTTTTTTTTTTTTTTTTTTTGTCCCATGATATGCAGATTCAAAGAGAAAAACAGGGCAATTGGATCCATGCTGAGGAGTTCCTTGCTCCCTAAAACCATCCTGCACAAACACAGCAACTGCCTGTCCATAGGAGGTTCTTCTTACTGGGATTGACAGCAAAGATAGAAAGCATTTTTTAAGGTTTTCTTGTGCTGATAATACATGTGGTGGAGCTGGTTTACTTTCAAAATCTGCATGAACACAAGAAAAATCCAGCCCCCCTGTCCCTCTGTGCTTCACTGAGTCCCTTCTCACACAAGCTTTTCAGAGGGATCAAGAATCACTAAATAAATGCAGACTGGGTAGAATTTGGGCACCTTCTGCTTGCTTTTGGTCTGTGTCCTGGAAATATAGGAGAAGGGTGCACAAATGTGTGCAGAAGCTCAAATGTGAGCTCCTGCATGTTCATCAGCAGTGGCCCCTTCAGCAGTATTCCTGTACCCATAGTCAGATCTGGAGTTAATTATAAACTGGTGGGATTTCAGTTTTGTAGATTCTATGTCCTGGCTGCTTTCTCTGAAGCATGTTTTAGGGAACCATTCAACCTCACAGATTTCCTCAGTGGTGCTCCTCAAGCAGCAAGACCAGACTGAATCAACAGTGACAGAATTCCACAAAAATTTGAACCTTTGCCCAGTGTCAACTGGATCATGCTTTGATCTGGTGGGTTCTTTGAGCTGGATCAAGAAATACTTCTCAGAGTTTGTTTTTCTTCTTTGTTTTTATGATGAAAAAGCAGGACTCATCTGGTTTGAGGGAGGAAGGAAAGAACTTGGTTTTAAGCAAGCTTTGTCTTCCTAGCCAAGTTGTTTAAGCAAGGTAAGTCTCTGCATCTCTTGAAATACATTAAGTGTGGCTCCAGGGGCCATTGTGGAGACCCAGCAATGTAAAAATGCAGATTTCAGAGAAAGCCTTATGCACTGTGACAATTTAAAGTACCCCCAAAGGGCGTTCACTCAGGCAGAAGTACGCTTTATTTGAAGCATATTATGAATGAGACAGGAGAACAATTTGTTTGCTGGCAACCGGCAGAGGATCAATTAAGCAGAGCAGAGGGTACAGAGCAAGTCAATTTGCAAAGGGGCAAAACACAGAGGAGGTGGCTACATTCTGTCTGGCTTCCAGGCTGTCTGTCTCCTGTGCTGAGATGGGATTGAGGAGCTGGGCTTTAGGATCCCAAGTGTCTGTGGCTCATGGCATCCCTGGATGCACATGGAGACATGCCTGCCCTCAGGAGGAGGCTCACTCTTATGTGGTGAGGTCACCAGCAGAGGGTGTTCACCTCAATCCACAAGTCTTATATTAATTTTCCCCCTATCCTTTGAAAGAGGGGAGTGAGAAAAAGGCTGTGCAGGTGTTTGGCTTCTGGCAGGGGTTTAACCCACCACACAGAGGTTCTGCCCTTGGTTTGATGTCTTGGTGTTGTCTCCTGTGGAGGAAGTGTGTGACTTGGTCTCCTTAGAAATGTGATGTCTGCTGCTAGGCCTGTTGTTTTGCCCAAGTGAATTGCATCCTGTCTGGAAAGATGTGTTGGATGTGCTGTCATATCATTAGGACCCACAGAATTACCAGTGTGAACCAGGAAAAATAAGGGCTTTTAAATAGTTCTCCTCTGTGTCACTGAGTCTGTGAGCCAGAGAAACTGCCTAGGTCTTATGAGCTTCAAGGATCTTCTTCCTGGGATTTGAGCTGACAATCTGCTTGGAGGAGTCCAGCCTAGAAGAGATCTGCCTGGGCAGCACAAGATTTGACCCTCATGATCCCTCAGCTTTATACTGAACATGGGCTAGAATACCTCATTGGGTAGTTTATAGGGTCCCTTATCCTGGCAGCTCCTCCAGTGACCCTGGTCTGCACAGGAGCACGTCTAAGCCAGAGCCTTTGTGCCCAGCCCACCCCTTGGCAGTATCTCTAAACACGGAGCGTTATCATTGCTGGAAGCAGAGACTGCCGGTGAAGATCTGCCCTTAACTGCAGACAGGGCAGTTAGGAGAGGCTGGGCTGAGAAGGGAAGTCACAGAGCAGAATCAGTTCTGTTCTAGCTCAAAGCAGGACACTTGCAGAGCACCTTGTGTGGTTGCTAAACCTGGCTAACCTTGTTAGCTGCTGTGTCCTGGCCTTTGTGTCTGCTGTGTTGATGGAGCTGAGCTTGGAGCTCTACAAGTGACCACAGTGCTGCCACCCTGTGTTACTTGGTGCAGTCTAAATACAGCTGTTCTGCTGCTCCTTACACCTAAGGACCCATCTGGGGGTACTGAGCACTTCATTCAACATAAGAAGTGCCCTCTCTTTCTTCCTGTTGCACCAGCCTCTAGGAAGAAACTGCTCATAATTTTAGGAAAGCTAGTGGGGTTTTCTTAAAAGGCCAGCTGGGAGTGCAGGTCCCCTTGTGGATCCCTCCATCGGTGCCATAGCCAGCATCGTAGGCTTTAGTCTGCATTTGGCATGGCCACGCTGGTATTTCAGTCCCTAAAACTACTGCTGTCGCCCCCCAGTGGCAGAGTGTCCCCAGCCCCACTGAGTGGTGGTGATCTGGCCACTGGAGGGGTTTTAACCCTTGGTCTCCTGAGCTGGAGACCTAATCAGCAATTTCAAATTTTTCAACCATTTATATAGTATGCCCCTTCAAAACACTTCTGCTGAGTAAGCAGAAAAGTCATTCAGAAGTACTAAGAGAAAAACCTGCTAATAATGTTCTGGGGTCCTTGGCTCTTCCAACAAGCTCCTGCTCCGTACTGGTTCCTATACTGTTGAAAGCAATCTGGAAGCTTTGGCTGAGTCCTGAAATGCAAACAGCCCAGCAGCTCTGGCAACAGCCTTTCCTCTGTGCAAGTAAACTGGCTTTAAAGTGAACAAGCTGCAGCACCTAATGAACTCTGACATGGGCAAGTCTCTTCTGTCAGCACTAAACCCTGGGCAAACAGCTGCCAGAGGCGACTGCAAATTGTTTCTTGTGAGTACCCTTGGCAGTTGTTTGGGTTTTGTTGCAGTCTGTCCTGACATGTGGTGACACTGATGACAGTGCTGTCACGTGCTGCCCTTGGAGGTGGGGGAAATGGAAAGGGAGCCCTGAGCCTGTTGCCAGGCACTGCAGAGCAGGGTGCTATGGGGCATCACCCTCCCCACCTAGCCAGGCACGTGGAGATGCTGTGGGGAGTCTTCTCTTTATATCCTGTATTACTTTGGCCTCGTGTCTCTCTGCCTGGTGCTTTGGGCTCCATTCTGCCAGACAGACCTGGACAAACTTCAGAAGTGGACTTGTATGAACCTCAGGAGGTTCAACAAGGTCCTGCTCTTGCATCGATACCCCTCAGTATCAACACAGGCTGAGGGATGAGGGGATGAAGAGCAGCCCTTCAGAGGATTTGGGGGTGCTAGTGGGTGAAAAGGTGGATATGAGCTGGCAACATGAGCTCACAGCCCAGAAGCCAATCACACTCTGGGCTGCAACCAAAGCAGCATGGGCAGCAGGTAAAGGGATTCTGCCCCTCTGCTCCACTCTGGTGAGACCCCTGCTGCAGTGCTGGGTCCAGCTCTGGAGTCCTCAGCAATCTTTTTAGCAGACCTGTTGTGACGGGATGATGGTTTTAAACTTCAAGAGGGGATATTTAGGCTAGAGAGAAGGAAATTTCTGATGCTGAGGGTGGTGAGATACTGGCCCAGGTTGCCCAGAGAGCTGGCAGGTGCTCCATCCCTGGAAACATAGCAGGTGAGGTTGGATAGGGCTCTGAGCAACCTGCTCTAGTAGGAGATGTCCCTGCTTCCTGCAGGGGAAATGGATTAGTTGACCTTTGAAGGTCCCTTCCAACCAAACCATTCTTTTATTCTGCCCAAGCACTACAACCAGGGAGGTGGGATGTTCACTTTGTTCTTTGTGTTTAGAAGAGATTTATACACAGGACTAGCAGGGCTAGCCAACCTTTTTCTTCGAAGAAAAATTCAGAGAGAAAAATGGGTTTCAAAGGCAATAGATGTTCAATGAAGAGTTTGTTTCCAGGGAGAATGTTGGAATTTTTGTCACAATAACATTTAAAGCATGTTTTGTTTTTCAAATGAAGATGGTTTGGCTTTCTATGCAGAATTCAAAATTTATTCATGATCTCTTCAAGATCCTGTATGCTATACATTGAATTTTCACAAACTCTGAGTGAAGCTCTTTAAGGGGTTTTATCTGTTGTTTCTGCAGAAGTGATTCTCCCACCTCTAGGAAAGAAACCAATACTCTGAGTTTTTAATGTACTGCTTCCTAGAGTCTTTTTTTAATAGGTGTGTTTGAAATCCTAAGTAAGGCATCTCTCTGCCTTAATAGAACCGAGTCCAAGTAATGTAAAGCAAAGATTGTCAGACCTCTCTGCCCCTCTAGAGCTGGGGTGTCAGAGGGGTCAGTGACTGCTGGAAGGCCGTTTTCTCTAAGTTCTTCCTATCTTCCAGTGAAGGCATGAGGCATGGTGTACCCATGCCCATGAGTTAAGGAAATCTCTTATAATTCATGAAATCTCAGCAGAGGTCTAAGAGGGCAGCACAATTGTTCAGTACTGACTGTTTGCTTTTTTCCCCAGGAGCTTTTGTCCTGAGGCAAAGCTCTTTCAGGCCCCAAACCCATCATCTCCCTGGAACTGTAGTCAAATCTCCATGGTTGGATGCCAGACATATGGCTTGGCCTGAAAATCTCACCAGAGGCATCACCTTTACTGTATAGGGTTGTTAATTGATTTGGTAGCATCTGCTCCTCTGGGGCCATCTACTTGGAAGTAGACATGTTCTCTCTGATGTTGCTCTGGAGTAGCCTTGAATCTTTTGGCAGGCTCATGAATAAAAGATGGTGCTCTGTGAAGCATGGAAGCTGTTCTTCAAAGGCCTCGTATGGAAAATGTGATGCATATGGCTTTGCTGGATCTTGGAGATCCCATCCAGAAGGGGCACCTCTAAGCATCTCCAGTATGAAAACTGTAGCCAAGGGTTGGTGTTGGGGACACTGGATATGGGACTTGGGAGGAGTAAAACTAGAGGGATCAGTGTGTTGGCCAGCACATGGTACTACTGCAGGTTGAACACAGCAACTGGGAACTGCTCCAGTGCAATCCAGTGAAACAATGCTCCACCTGTGCCATGCCAAAATACAGGCAGAGCTGAACTCCGAATCTAATGGAGGAAAGTCAAGGACAAGGAGAGGCTCTTCCTATGCTTCCCAGAGCAACCTAATGGAGAGGAAAAACAGTGAGTGTGAGGGAAAGCCTAGATAACCTGTTCCAGCCACATGCCCTTGGCTGAGCTGGAGACTGGTGCTCCTACTGCATAGCTCCAGCACAGAAGACGTATGGCTAAGCTTTAATTACTGGAGCTGTGGGTGGAGGGTCAAGGCCATTAGTGCCCTGTCAGTGATGATGAGATGCTCTTAACCAGCAGTCTTGGGGTTAGCTGCCTCCTTACCTCTGGTAGCTTTAGGTGAGGAGGGAGGATTGAGAGTATGAGAGGAGAGAGGGACTGATTTTGTTCACACAGAACAGGGAGGACCCTGTGAGTTTTAGATGTTCAACCCAAGTTGCTTCACCAGAGAAGTTGTTTCTGTTCTTACAACACCAGGCCCTTTGAAAATCTTTCCAAATTGGGCAGCTAAGACCAGAGGCAACCAGAACCATCAGTTGCTTTTGAAAACTGGCACCACAGTGCTCTGGAAAATACTGCACACACCTGTCTGTGTGCAGGTCATAGCAAGAACAGGGCTGTCCTGCTGTTAAAGCACTCATGCAGGTTTCCTCACGTTCTCTTGCATGACCCTTATTACTGAAAAAAAGGGAAGAGCCTCATTACATTAGGGAAAAGAGGTGAAGGAGAACTCCACGGTGCACACAAACCTTCTCCCATCTGTCCAAGGCTGACTTTAAAGAGTAGATGCCCTTTCTCCAACTCTGATATTCTCCTTACAGCCACAGCTGAGAAGCACCTTAAGTGAATATGAGAGAAGACATCAAACACCACCCTCTTGAAAAGAGTGGAATGATGTGAGCTGTTGGTGGCATCTTCCTCTGATTTGATGTGACAGGAGAGTACTCTAAACACTGTCTCAGGAAGCCAAGTGTAGGCAAAATGTCTGTTTCCACCTCCCCCAACCCACCCCCTCCAGCTACAGATGAGATACAGCTGCAATTCACTGACTGCTCTGTGTCTGGGAGAAGAATTCATTCTCAAAACTGTCTAAGACAGCTGGAAATGAACCCTAGTAACAGCTCAAAAAAATAAGTAAACACCTCACAGATAGGCCCCGTGACAGAAGGAGCACCCATAGATGCCTAAGCAGCCTCAGAGGGAAGGGCATGGGGCCTTCCCTAGAAGTTGACCTCCTGTTGCCCAGAGACTAACAGTGGAGCAGATTCCCAGTTCAGCCCATGAAGGACCCCATGCCAGAGGAGGTGGATGCCCAAAGGAGGCCATGACTCTGAGGGAAGCCCAGGCTGGAGCAGTCTATGGCTGGGAGGACTACACCCCACGGAAGGGACCCACGCCGCAGCAGTTAGCAAACAACTGAAACCCTGTGGGAAGGTCTCACATTGGAGAAGTTCATGAAGAACTGTCTCCTGTGGGAGTGACACACCACAGCAGGGGAAGAGTGTGAGGAGTCCTCACGCTGAGGAAGAAAGAGCAGCAGAGGCAGTGTGTGGTGAACTGACTGCAACCCCCATTCCACATTCCCCTGCACAACTCAGGTGGAGGAGGCAGAGAAATCGTGAGCAGAGCTGAGCCTGGGAAGAAGGGAGGGGTGGAGGAGGAGAAAAAGGAGGAAGGCTCTGCATCTACCCCAGCAGGGCAGCTTGATCAGGTGAAGAGGGTCCAGCTTCTGCAGAGGGGTGAGTGGCTGGACTGGGCCATGCTCCATCCACTGGGTAACCCCAGCCCCAGCCTGTGGTCAGAGGGACGTGGGTCACTGTCCCCAGCAGCCCCACAGGGAGGAGTTCCTTATTCTTTTGAGTTCACTGGTATTTGAGTCCTTGGCTTTATCTGCATTTTAATATACAATTTTCCAGTGAGTTGGCTGCTCACAGTTTTTCTCTTTTTCACCACAAAATCGGTTGTAAGTTGTTTTTGGATCAAATCCCAGAATCTCCCTTTCCTCATGGATCCGGAAGGAAAACGTTGATACAGATGTGCCTATAAAATACCTGTGAAAAAAAATCAGAATGAGTTTGTGAAAGGGCTAGTTTTTTGAAATGCAAGTATTTGATGTTGGGTCCAGTGAACTTCAATGCTCATTGAAATGACAGGATAATTAAATGATCATATATATATAATAGTTTCATTGTATCTATAATATATATGTCAACTATATAACATCATTTGTAAACAACTCTATCTGGGTTCACAACAAGTTTTGTGATGTTAAGAAAAGTCAGTTTGCTACCTTGCATGTGCACAGATCCACTGGTCAATCACAGCCAAGCCCCCATCTTTGTAGAGTTCCAGCTCCTCCCAAGAGGCTTCAAACCTCACCATCTCAGGCAGCAGTTTCTTGAGCAATTCAATCTCTGGAAAATGGAAAGATGCAATTTTATTTACATTACAGAAAGCAACTCGTTACTGCCATAAAACAGAAGTGTTTAAGGACACCCTGGGTGAACAGACATGATGTCAGCAAAACCAAAGTCTACCTACAAATCTTACAAAACGTTTGCCAAACATCAGAGTACTGGCCACAGGAAGCCAGTGGGGCAGATGCAGTGCTGAGGGGTGCAGTTCTCAGGAGGTGGGGAAGCCTGCAAGGCATGGAAGAGATGCTACCGTGAGCCTCACTGCCTAATCCTTGAGGATGGGTGTGCCAAGAGGTCTTTCTTGATAGCAAACTCAGATGAGTTATCACGAGATGTGATGCCCTGCAGGCTTATTCTAACATCATGCACTGAAACAGATCCCTCAATACTACCAGGAGTGAGGTGCAGCACTGGGATAAGGCCTGGCCAGGGGAACCCCACCCTTGGAGGTTTCTCAGCCTTGGCCACTCATATCCAGGTCCACTCCAGTCTGGCACTGGGGGCAGCCAAGGGGAAGGCTGGGTGGGAGGCTTCAGAAGAAACCTTCCCACCAGCATGCCCAAGAGCCTCTGAAATGCTTAGGAAAAAAGGGGGAATGTAAGAAAGAGGAGTGGGAACAGGCAAATATAATTCCCAGTATCCCACTGTAGAGATCATCAAACCTCCTATGGGAAATGCTGAAGCAATTCTTTTGATACCCACTATTCCAGCTGGAAGGAAACAGCTGCCCAAATCCAGTTCAGCTCCCCAATCAGTCATGAAGGCACATGAACTTCCAGTCATGTATACAGAAGCAGTGGCAATTGCTGCACTCCTTGCCAAAGGTTACTGACTTTACACTGGCAATAATCTGCATACCCTCCTCAACAGCATCAGTGGCTACAAAAACTTTGTCAAGTTTATGCAGCTCCAAGAGGCTGCGGATTTTCCTCACTGCTCCTTGCAGGGAAGGCACATCTTCTCTGTGACCCCAGATGAAGTCTTTCCTTCTGAGATGAACCCCAAGGTATGGACCACCTAGAGCTGTGCCCAGCTGAACCTAAGAGAGAAAGAACAAACAGCTTGAGAATTCCACTATTCATTCACACTGAAAAGGCCTGACTGCATCCTCTCTGGGTAAGTAATTTTAAGGTAAGGATCTGCAGTATTTTGGGACACTTGCTGCAGTGTTTTGATCATAGGTGATCATAGATTAGAAACTAGTGTGAAATGTTCCTAAGGAACAGTTGTTCTCATTGAACAAATACACAACTGGCAGTTTGCAGAACTTTGCACACACAAATGTTGCCAAATACAAGAAGAAATACAGGTTTCCTTTATTGAAACGAGGGTAACAAAAATCTGGCACCCTGGTAGAAGAGGGTGCAGTAGGAACATGCACATCCTCCTGGATCTGAGCAGGGAAAGCTATAGATTCACACATTTTCTTCTGAAATTCCCTGTCGTGTACAGCCAAGAGTAGGCAAATAAAATTACAAGCTATATTCCATGTGTTATGGGAAACAGATTGTTGTGATTTTACCTTCATCTGTGTCCAGTCCTCCTTGTAATGAGTCCTGTCTGCCTCATCTGTGGATTGAAGAGACTTGTTTCTAAACTCATCTCCCACTACACGGAGGTGTTTAGCAAACACCATGCTCCGACGGGTCTGTTGGAGGAAAAGCAGATGCTGAGTCAGAAAGGGAGAGAGAAAAATTACTCAATGGAGCCAGTTTGAAATACACAGAGCTCCCAGGATGCTGTTACTTCTGACACATCCATACAGCACTACAAACAGCAATTCCTAAACTTTCCTCTAAGCTTTAACTGCTTAACCCAAATGATAACTGCATTTATAACCAGCATCCTCCTCTGACCCTGCAATACAAAGGTGTACAGAGTAGGTGTTTACACAACAGAATGCTGAACATGCCAAATTAAACACTCCTCATTTGAGGCTGACTACACAGGAAACTTCACAAAGGCAGTTCCCCGCTGACTGCAGACATGTTGTATAGGGTAGGTCCTTCTAAACACCACAAACTCCTGCATTACATTCATCTACAGCAGCCTGAAGCCAGTATTTAGCACTGCTGAAACGAAAGACACAAGTTACTTTCAAGGAAAGAAACTGAAGCACGTATCAGTTACTGAGTTTTTATCAGAACCAAGCAGAAAGGCTAGAGAAGCTGACTGGGAAATACTCACATTCCAATAATCTTTCCCTCCGTAGTGGTCATGAAGAAGGTTTTCAGCTCTGTCTAACATCACTGACCTATTAAAAATTGTAAAACTGAGTGCAGTTCCCTTAGGAATAGAATGTACATGATGATGTTTCTTTACACAGTTGCCAGGACAAAGCACAGACTATGATCTGTTTGCAAAAGGGAGTGCAGGGAATGAGGGACAGGCTGCCAACCTCCTCTGTATAGTCAGTTGTGACCCAAGGCCTACTGGGGAGAGAAGGGAACTATGCCACTGTGTGCTACTGCCCTCTGCCTTAACCATGGTGCTCTCAGCTCTGACAGTTAAACACGAGTATTAACAGTCCCTCATGTAGTCCTCACAGTTGCTGCTGCTGAAGAAATGAGATTGTCAACAAGGAGAATAAGCCAGAGTGGAGAAGTGACCTGTGAGAGGATGCTCAGCCTCAGAGAACACAAGAATTTCTTGGAGGAAGCGTGAATCATGCTCACAAAAGCAAAACCAGAGAAGGGCTGGAGTAAGATGCCCTACAGCAAGAGATCAAAGAATACACAAATGCTACAGAAACCTGTGGTAGCAACTAAGCACAAATTTTAAAAACTTTTTTTTTTACTGTCATGGAAACAGCCTGTGCCTTTCATAACTACACACAGTTCAGGATCATGTACTGGAAACAAAACAGCACTATCTGAGTTCTAAGAAGCAGAAGAGATTCTGAGAGTATCCATGAGCATAGGGGATGTGCTTCGTTTGTGCTCTGAGCACACAAATATGAAAGAGCACAGATAAATGTTTCTGCTGAAGTGGGTCAAACTCATTACTTGGATCTTCTGCCAAAATGATAATCAGCTGATAATCAGCTGGACACTTGCACACAAGGCCACAGATAACCTGGAAAGGCCACAGTACTCCATTCACCACAGCCACTGGAGATTTCAGCTATCTCCAGGTGGACTGGGCAAGTGTCATATCAGATGTGACTAAGCAACTGCAGTTTGAGACACTGTCAAAGATGGTTCCATGAACCAACTGGGCCAACTAGGTCCAGAGGTCACAAAGATAATCTAAGCATCAGGAGCACCTGCCCTGAAGGGACAGGCTGAGAGAGTTGGGGTGGTTCAGCCTGGAGAAGGCTCCAGGGAGACTTTACTGCAGCCTTCCAGTACTTAATGGGGGAGCTACAGGAAAGATGGGGAGGGACTCTTTATCAGGGAGTGTATTGATAGGACCAGGGCTAATGGTTTTTAACTGAGAGGGCAGACTTAGATTAGATGTTGGAAGAAATTCTTTACTGTGAGTGTGATGAGACACTGGCATGGGTTGCCCTGGGAAGTTGTGGATGCCCCTTTCATGGAAGTGTTCAAGGTCAGGCTGGATGGGGCTTGGAGCAACCTGTTCTAGTGGGAGGCGTCCCTGACCACAGTAGGGGTGTTGGAACTGGATGATCTTTAAGGTCCCTCTAACCCAATGTATTCTATGATTCTGTAAGTTTCATGACTGGTCCATAAAGCAACAGATGAAATGTAATGTGGGAATGCATACAGCAAAAAACATACTAGCTTCATCTGATAATTGAAGGGCTCTATGCTAACCATCGATGTTGGGGAGTGAGGACAGCTTGATGAAAACATCAAGGCAAAGCTCATCAGAGGTCAAAACCCATAACTTCTCTATTAGGAATTGCTAAACAGAGATGTCACTATATGCCTGTGTACTGGGTTTACCCACACTCATGTGCAGGACTCAGTCGAAGGGTAAAGGTTCAGAGAATGGCAGTGAGGATGCCCAAAGGCATGGAATAGCTTTCACACAAAGAACAACTGAAGCCAGGACTCTCCACACTGCAGAGAAGACCACCGAGGGGAAACATGGTAGAGAGATGTAAAATAATGCATGGTGTGGAGGTGAATACAGAAGAGCTGTCTGCTCACTATCTCTTCCACTACATGAACTAGGTGAAACTTGCAGGTAGGAGTTGTGCAAGGTGGATTTTCACAGGCTGCACAGTGAAGGTGCAGAACTGGCATCCCAAGGTTTTGTGAATGCTAACAGTGTGCACAGGGGTTCAGAGGGAAGCTTGCACAGACTCTTGAGCTCACTGAAGGATATTAAAGAAAGTAAAGACACTTTTGGCTCACAAATCTGAAGGGCATGACAGGGCTCTGGAGAGGAATTACACACACCTTCCCTGTTCTTACACTTTTTCCCATATATCTGATTTTAGCCACTCTTGGATTTTACACACTAAACTAGACTGACTTTAACATGAATCACTGCAGCTGCCCTTACACTGCACTACGCTGGTATTTCTTCCTACTCATGTCTGATGAATAAGGTGTGTTAGGAACACTTGGGCACCACTTCTAATTTTTCTCTTGACCTTCCCCATTGCCAGAACTCTAGTTGCCATGGAAGAGTTAACTGTAGAGCTAAACATGGAGACACCTCTATGGTTTATTTAATCCAGCTTTCTGCCACACTGGCAGATTCCTACAAACTGTGATTCCTACAAACAGAACAGGCCTGTTAAAAAACAGGACTTAGCTTCCTCCACTCCCAGGAGGAGGTACTACAGATCCCTACTGCTCTGCTTAGGCAAACCTTCATCTCATTTCCAATTAAATCATGTTGATGTCAAATTGGGGGATGTTTTTGCTCTCATGGCAAAACTGCACTTTATCTTAGAGTCTGTGTTTCTCCCGTGGGTTTACTCCTTTGATGCATTCACAATTATTATCTCCTCTTTGTGTTCTCCCCTGTACCCCAGTAGCTTCTACTTTGCTGCAATGTCTTCAGTTTTTACAGGGTCACAGCTGTTTGGAAATACTCTGGTACTGGGATAAGTAGCTCACACTACTGAGGATGGAATTCTTACAGTGAAAAACCCTTTTTTTTGGTAATTATTTTAATGGGTAGCAATAACTCAGCCATGAAGAACCACAACAGTGGGACAAAGCCTGTAAGTTCCCCCTGCTCTCCCCACCTGGCAATGGGTTTCTGAGCAGCAATACAACAATAAATAGCAACACAAGATAACTCACTGTGCTGAAGTGCTGTGCAAAAGGATGGGAGCCACAATAGAGGCAGATCCTTGGACAGACAAACAAGAGAGATTTAGGCCTCGTGTTTCCTCGTAACCCCAGAACCATCCCCTGAAAGGGAAGAGAAAATATTAGTTCACAGGCCTGTATTTTAAATTAATGCCATATATATATAAAATGAAACTAATTAAGATTATACAAAATGTAAATAAACCACACAGCTCCTTTATACTGCTTTGGTGTGAAACAACTGTCTGAAATTAGATCTCCTAGTACCAAGATAACATTCTACTATTGGTGGGGTTTCAAAACCCAAGTGAACCCAAAGCATCGAGAGAGTCACAGCCAACACCACAACAGCTACAAACATCTGTTCTGTTACAGCAGACACAAGTTTCAGCTAAAAAGAAGAGCACAGGGACTGCTGGATGTTACCTGTAGTGCTCCTGTTTGTCTTTGGAGTACAGAAGTTGATCAATGCATGGCCTTTCATCTATTTTTTCTTCCCATGCTCCTTCTTTCCATCCTTCTGCGTAGCCTTGCAGGACATATATCTGTTCAATAAAGGGCCCACCTGACTCTGAGCAGAAGGCAAAGCAAAGCATTCATAAGGATGATAAACCACACAATAAAAGGACAAACTGGCACTACTTACAGCTAAACATCTACCATAAATGATACTATTACACTACTCCTTCTCTTCCCTGTTTTCCCTATAAAAAGGGAAAGGAAGTTTTGTGTGAGACAGAAAAGCTAAAATCTGCTATTCACACCCAGCTACACAATTTAATGTGCACAAAAGAACTGAATTGCCATGGAAATGTAAATTTAAAAGCTAGGTAGAACACACCATGAAGCACAGAGGTTTTCAGTACTGTTGGCAGCTGCTATAGGAAGAGTGGCACCAAGCCCTTCTTCCCCTAAATTTTAGGGTTTTTTCTTGAAAGCTAGGGGACAATGATCCCTTCAGAGCTCTTTGCAAAGTGTGACACTTGGTGACCTTTGTTTCCTTTGCTGAAAAAGTCTGTGACACTGCTTCAGATTTTGGTATTTGGTGATTAGCTCAACACGGCCTTAAACCCTAAAAGACCTGAGTTCACAGTTTCCATATTCTCCTGTATGCTATTTTGTACAAAAAAAAACACAAAACAAATGGGATATTTTGAGCATGTGCCGCATTGATGATGAGTAAGCAATTTCACTTAAGAACTTGCTGTACAGCTTTTACTGTCCCAGTAAAAAGGTGGTTTGTCTGTGCTTTGACAGGCTGCCTCTCTCCTTACAGGATTTTGACTGTGGCCAAAGTGACACAGAAGTATTGTGACTTCAACCAGATGCTTTAACTGTCTTTCTCTAGGGGCCCTGGAAAGCCAAAGGGATACATCAAATATGCTGCCAAATAATTGAGTTATCACATCCTAATGGCTTATTACTCAGAATAAACCTGTGAAGAAACCACCTCACATATTGAGTCAACTGTAGATTGTATGATTCCATGCCCTACCTGCAAGGAACTGCTCATACTCAATGACAGGGATGTTCCTGTTGAGGCTTGGGAGATCGAAGAACTCAGACCAAGGGATCCGGACCTGAGGGATGTCAGGGCTCTGCCAGTGATAAAGACGTCCCCAGGGAGGCAGAACTAACACCCAGTTTTCACTTTTCAGCAAGGTCTTTAGAAGAGAAGCGATGCGAATGTAGACATCTCGGCGAAGGTTGAACCCTTCAGGAGGGTTCACATCGTACAGAAGATATCTGGGGACAACAAAGCAATAGAATTACTTCAGGGAATTCAAATTTTTTTTACATGTCTTTTTACCCCCCAGTCATATAATGCAGTTCTGTTGGGTTGGAAACTGCTCTTCTTGCACAAGTTTGTGGTATTCAGAAGATGGAAGGGGATGAAGGAGGGGAAGGCATGTGCTGTTGGGGCTGGGGACCACTGATGTGTCCTCATGGGACACTTATCAAGGTGGTATATGCCATGGGCCATTCGGTGGGGTGGGATGTGAGGGCAAGGAGCAAGGCCCTCAGATGTCTTCCTAGTCCTGAGGGTAACATGGTGTGTGTCAAGAATGGGGAAAGGACTTGGATCTGTTACTTTGGCTAATTCTTGTGAGCTGAGTATGAAGATGGAAGGACACGTTCGGGGGGGCAGAGACAAGGGTGCCTGTTGTGCACGGCAGGGCAGATTGGCATAAAGCCCATCCAAGAAGCCTCCAAAGAAAGTGCCCAGACAGTGGCACCTTCCAGAAGCAACATAAAGAACACTAGGAAGACCCCTATGTGCCCAGCAGCCGGTGGCTCAAAGACACGGCAGGTCACCTGGGTGGGACACCCACCGTGTGCCCTCGGGATGCCACCAGAGATGGGTCCCAGGGGACAGCAGGCCTGCGGTGATGCCGAGGGCTGCTGCCCGGGCACGCCCTGTAGGGGTCCGCGGGGCTGGGCCGCAGTCGCTCCTCACCTGGTGCGTGGCGCGGCGACGGCGGCGGGCAGCGAGGAGGCGGCGTGGCCGGCGCGGAGAGCGGCGGGGGGCGGCTGGGCTGCAGCGGGATGTGGGAGGGCGAGCGCGGCCAAGCCCAGTAGCAGCAGAAAGAAGCGGCAGGGACCCTGCGCCGCCATCCCCGCTCCGCGCCACGTCCGGGGCGGCCCCGGCCGCGGCCCGGCCCCTCGGGGCGGGGAGCGGCGGCCGCGGGGCGCCCTGCGTCGCTCCCTCAGAAGAGGTCGGCGGTGAGCGGCCGGAGGCTGGTGCCGGTGAGCCGGTTCAGCTCTTCCAGGATCTCCACCTCCTTCTGGTACATCTGCGGGAGGGAAGCCTGGGTCAGCGCTCCCAGTGCTGCGCTCCGCGACTGCCGGCTCCCGCGTCAACATGAGCCGGGCCCGCAGCATCCCCGCACGGGGCAGGGCAGTCCGGGGACGAGACAGATTCCGTTCATCCAGACACGGCCTGACAACGGGCAGACATCGCCCACCTCCCCGGCCCCAGGGCTCCGCCGCACCTGCTGCCACTCGGGTTCGGTGTTGTGCTGGTAGCCGAGCAAATGGCACAAGCCGTGAGCGGCCGTCACCTGTGTGAAGGGAACGAACAGCACGGGTTAAAAACGTGAGCCTGCTGGCACAGAGACCCTTGGCATCAGGGCCACAGCACAAACCAGGGCATGAGGGGTAAGGTGACTAGGGCTAACCCTGCACCAGATTGTTCTGCCAGAGCCAGCAAAGAAAAGCCAATAGCATGCATGTAGAGTAACTAGGCTCAGATAATAAAAAAAGTGCTTTGGGTTGGAAGGGACCTTTAAAAAGAATCTAGTGTGGCCACCCTGCAGTAAGCAAGACAATCTACAACAGGTTGATCAGAGCCCTGTCCAACCTCACTTGGGATGATTCCAGGGATGGAACATCTACCACCTCTCTGGGCAACCTGGGACAGTGTCTCACCACCCTCAATGACAAAAAATTCCCCCTTCTCTCTAGTTTCTCTTCCCTCTTTGAGTTTAAAACCATCACCCCTTGTCCTGTCAGAACTGGCTCTTCTAAAAAGATTGTCCCCATCTTTCTGATAGGTCCCCTAGAAGAAAATACTGACAGGCTGCAATAAGGTCTCCCCAGAGCCTTCTCCAGATGTAACAGTCCCAGCTCTCTCTGCCTGTCCTCACAGCAAAGGAGCTCCAACCCTCGAATCATCTCCGTGACCTCGCCTGGCCCTGCTCCAACAGGTCCCTGTCTTTCCTGTGCTGAGGACTCCAGAGCGGGACCCAGCCCTTGGGGGGTGTGGGGTGTGTGGTGTGTGTGTGTGTCTCACCAAAGTATAGAGGGGTATATAAAGGGGTATAATCCCGAACCCTGACCTGCTGCCCACACTGCTTTGGATGCAGCCCAGGGTGAAATTACCTTCTGGGTTATGAGTGCACTGTGCTGGCTCATGTCCAGCTTTTCACCCACCAGCACCCCAAATCCTTTTCTGTAGGGCTGCTCTTCATCCCTTAACGTCCCAGCCTGCATTAATACCAGGAGTTGCCTCTGTTCAGGTTCAGGACCTTGCACATGGCAGGGTTGAACTTCATGACTTCACACAAGTACATCTCTCACCAGGCAGTGTCCCAACTGAGACGTTAAAAGAGTTCTTAACACAGAGTTAATCTTTCAGGGTTAGCTGCAAGACCATCTCCTTATTGTTTAGCGCGGCTTGGCCAGCAAAGCGGCAGCCGTTATCCCGCCCCCGAGGACACCCCTGAATGTCCGTATAAACCGCCGCCCACGCCGGGCTCACCACCAGGACGCTGTCGAAGTTCTCGCCGGTGTCTCGGCACTGCTGATGGATGTACTCCACCCCCAGGAAGATGTCCCCCAGGTTGTAGTCGTCACGGCAACTCGGCCGCGGCAGCTCTCCGGCCACCACTTGGTGGTAAGGGAAAGAGAGAACGTCGGTGGGCTCCGGCCGCTGTCGGTACGCACCGTTGAGACGCCGCATCAGCGTGTTATCGGCGCAGACCAGCCCTACGTCGAAGCGGGCGGCGCCCAGAGCCGCCCGTAGGGCGCACACGGCGCGGCGGAGCGGAGCCCGACGCACCCGCACTACCCGCTGGACGTTCCGTAACGCCAAGCTCATGGCGGCAGCAGAGGCGGTAGCGGCAGCAGAATCCCGCCCACCCGTTCTGGCCCGGCCCGCTCTGCGCCTGCGCGCCCGCCACCGGTAACCGACTCCCGCTCGCCTAGGGGAGGCGGCGGCCGCCATGAACAGCGGAGGTCCCTTCCGCGGGCCGCCCGCCTTTCCGCCGCCGCTGCGTTTCGGTCAGGCCGCTGTCTTTGGACAGGGCGGCGCCGCCGCTGGCCTCCCCTTCGCCCCCGGGTCTTCCGCCGCTTTCGGGCCGACCTACGGACTAGGTCAGGCGCCGGCTTTTGCGGCGGCGGGCGGCAGCGGGGCCTTGGCGGGTAACGCAGGGTTCAGCTTCAAGCCCCCCACTAACCTGGGCAGCTTCTCGGGGCCGGGCGAGGCGCCGGGCGGCGGCGGCGGGGCCTTTGCGGCGCCCGAGTTCCGCTTCAAGGTGCCCGAGAGTGCCGCCTCCTTCAAGCCGCTGGTGGGCAGTGAGACGGAGAAGGGCCAGGCCGCTCCGGCCGCCTTCACTTTCTCGCCGCCCTTCGGCTTCGCGCCCGAGGCGGGCCCGGAGGCGGCAGCTGCGGCGGCTGGGGGGGCCTTCTCCTTTTCTCGCCCCGCCGCCGCCCTGAGCCGGCCGGAGGAGAAAGGCCCGCGGCCGCTCTTCGAAGAGCCGGTGGAGCCGGCGCCCAAGGGCCAGAAGCGGAAGGAGGAGCGGTCGCCGCGGCGAGCGGCCGGAGGCGGGAGGGCCGTGGCGCCGCCAGAGAAGCGAGCGGTGCTGCTGAGCCGGCCCCGCGGCGGAGCGCTCTTCGGCCGGGTGGTGGAGGAGATGCTGCGCAGCCAGGGCCGCGGGCACCGCGACCGCGGGGAGGCCCCCGAGCCCGAGCGGGGACATGCCGAGGAGTTGCCGCCGACCGAGGCCCGGGACTCGCCACGTGAAGGTAGGCTGAGCGGGGGACGAGGGGAGAGCCCCTAGGCACGCTGCCGGACGGGTGTCACCCCGCGTTCTGAGGCGGCCGCCACGCTCTCTTCGCAGATGTCAGTCCCGCCACCTCCACCCGCCGGCTTCGAGGCAGCGAGAGCACGGAGGCGCTGGGGGGTCTGTCCCCAGGCGAGCTGACGGCCATACAGTGCAAGAACATCCCCGATTACCTCAACGACAGGACAGTGCTGGAGAAGCACTTCAGCCAGTTTGTAAAAGTCCGACGGATCATGACCAGGCGCAATAAAAAAATGGCCATTCTCCACTTCTTTGATCATGTGAGTGTCGTAAGCAGTCAGCAGAAGGCCAGGCTTTAGTCCCAGTGCTTCGGGTGGGTTCAGCTCTGGTGAGACCTGTGGCCTGCCTTGGTAACACGCTGTGGATTTTGCCAGGACAGGAAAGCTTTGTATGTGGAGCGCTGTACGACAGGCAGAGAAGTGTACAGAGCTGCTCTGAAAATGTAGCAGCTGCTGGTACTCTGCCCAGCTTGTGCTAGCAGCACCAAGGGTGAGGTGAGATCTTGGGGTCTCCACAGTGTGACCTACTCATTGGAAATAGTGTTATGTCAGCATTGAGGTGTGTTGAGGAGCTGCTTTGGGGGCTGTGTGTTCTGCTTTTGCTTTGTGCATAAAAATTCATCTTTGGCCTCAAGTGCTCTAAGCTGGATGTAGCAAAAACCAGCAATTTTCTTGGAAGCTTTCCCAGTCCAGCTGGTTTTATGTACGTCTTAGGTGAGAGGTTAAAGTTCAATCTGAATTTTATTTAAACTAGTAAATGTTTCTCTGGCAAAGACTGCATCGTGTGTTTTGGTGTTGTGATGCTAATAGGTTTTCATACTCTGGTTTTGTTTTCTTCCAGGCCTCTGCAGCTCTTGCCAGAAAAAAAGCCAAAGAGTTGCACAAAGACATAGTAACGTTTTGGCAGAAGAAGAAAACAAGTGAGTGTGTGTTTCCAGAGAGGGTTACTGTGTGATACATACATGGTGAGGCATCTCTGTTGTCCTTTCCTGATGTGCTGAGGTCCACATGATGACCATCGCCACAGTAGGAATGTTCTGGCTCCAGAAGGGTGATGGTTCTCTTTGACTCCAGCTCATCACACTGGTGCCCAGAGCTTCTAGAGCACTGAAGGTTACTCTTTGGAGAAGAGCAAAAATACTGATTGTGCATTTTTTGTGACATCCCATTTGGCTTTGGCTGTGGTCAAGTCTAATAGTGAATAGGCAAGGGAGGGGGAAAAAAAGCAGGCTATACAGAGTCATTTCTCAGACTGTGGTTCAGGAATCTGAGGTGCCACAGGGGGTGGCTCAGCCCTTTGAGAACTTTTGTGAAATTACCCTGTTGCTTTTGTAAGGTGCATAAACTATCATCATCTGCAGTGCTGTCCTATGGTATTGAGGAAGTTTTAAGTGAGCAACTGAGATTCATAGTTGGGAGTTGCACTGTTTCCTTCTTAAATTCCTGCTGTCTACAGCATTTTGCTGGATCTGAGCCAAAATGCTGTTTTAGCCATTTGGAAGAGCTGAAGACACTTGAAATGACAGTGTAGCTGCACAAGAGAATTTAGAAACTCTTTGTGTAGCTGCACAAGAGGAATGTGTGATGTTAACTTTCTGCTCCTATCTAAAGCACAGAGTAGGATGTAATAGGTAGGATGCTGTTTGTGGATGTAAGAAACCCAGTTTCAAAAGCATCCCTGCCTGCTTCTGAGCCTGGGCCAAGAGAACTCAGTCAGGGGTTGATCAGAATTGTTTACTGACGATCTGCTGACCAGTATAGTTTTTGCTAAGTGATATTTCATAGAAAAACATTCTTTATAGAACAATGAAGCAATATGTAGACTTGGTGCAGCTTCTAATACAAGTTGTCTTGGAAGTCTTGCATACATGTACAAACCTGTGATTCTTAGTTTTATTTTCTAATGGTATTTTTTTACAAACTGCTCATCACCACACCTATGGGGAAAAAGAGTTGTTTAAACTGTTTAGCAGCTACGTGGCTTCATGTTTATATTATCACTTCAGGTCCAGCAAAAAGAGAATTTTCATCTGAGAAAAAGAAACCAAGTGAAGATGAAGGAAGGCAAAGCACTGAAGAGCAAAACTATCAGCATTCTCCTCTTCGGAAACCTTTAATAAGATCCTGTGCCAGCAGTGTCATGTCTGGTAAAAAGTATGTCTGCTTCTCTGGAAATGTGTCTTGCAGGAAACAGGGTGCAGGGGGAAAAGTGATAATCAGCCAGATAGCTATGGTCTCACTGGGGGTGTGTGGTCCCCTCCTCTCTGCTGGCTTGTCTGAATTACAACCTCACAGATCTCATGCTTTGTTAGGAAGACACATCTAACTGCTTATTAAGGTCTTTTCCTTTGGTCTGTGTATTTCTTTTGACATTTGTTCATAACAACATCTGCCAAGGTGATTTACAAGGTGATGCACAATAGAATAAAACTGTGCAGACCCTAACTAGGACCAAGCAGTAAGGTCGCTGTTCTGTGGTCAAGATGAAATGAGTTGCTGAAGTGAGCAGTTTGGCCACTTTCAGGCAGAAGCGCCGTGTCTGAATGTACAAAGGTTGGAGTTTTCACTGCAATTGGGAATGTTTGGCAGTGTTGTCAGGCAGTGATTTAACCAGACTAACTCCCAGTGCTCGCATTAGCTCCTTACAGCCTTGGGGTACGGCTACATCCTTTATTGGACGTTGTCGTGGTTTGGAGTCAGGGCAACCCCCAGACCGATAACAGACTGCTCTCTTTTAACCCCCCTCCCTCCCCAAAGGGGAGAGAAAAGGAATAAGGGAGAGAGACTTAGTGATTAGAAAAAGGAACTAAAACAATTTAATTAAAAAAATGAAAATGAAGTATATACAAATATGTA
>VYZU01065618.1:11032-24541 GCA_013401355.1 Ceyx cyanopectus | reverse complement strand
TGCAACACACAAACTCTAGCAATGGCCTTGGTTTTGCATTCCATCCCTGGCAGTAACTGTAAACATGAGGTGTTATCACTGTTAGAAGCAGACTCTGTCTGCAAAACATGCTGCTAATTCTAGAAAGTGCAGTTAGTTAGAAACTTAAGCTGAAAAGTAAAATCACTGAACAGAATTTACTTGGTTTTCACCCAAACCAGGACAGACGTGTTGCCTTGTGGGCAAAATGTTCTTCTAAAGATTGATGTTGGTGTCCTAAAGAACAGTGAAGTCGTTAAGGCTGGGCCACGTCTTACTGTATGTTGTTAAAAAGCCTTCTCTTTTCAGTTCTCCAGCAAAGAAGCCTGGTCTTCGAAAGGCGCTGCAGTTTGAAGCAGATATGTTTGATTCTAGTGCTGAAGGGCAGAGTTCAGAGGCCTTGGGAGCGTCGCTGTCCTCTCTTAGTAACCTGGTAGGGTTGGTGGCTGAGACGGCTGAAGAAAGGTACCGTCTTTTGGACCAGCGGGACAAGATCATGAGACAAGGTAATCACACAAGTTAATGAGCGTGGCATCTGCTGCTCTGCTGGGCTGCAGTGTTTGGTGTTTGTTGCACAAATTAGAAAATTAGGAAGTTAGAGCATTTAACATGGAGCAGTCTGTAAACTACTCTGCTTTTGTACATATATATGATAATTGCTCGTAGAACACATGAGAGTGTTTAACTTACTGTACCTAATTAATTGTTGTGGGTAGTGAATGTCAGACTGTTCATCTTCTGTGAAGGAGGCCATGTAGGGAGATTTGCATCCCTGTAGGCTCTAAATTAAAACTATTATGCAGATGGTAATGATTTAAAGAAATGACCCTTTGTTTCACAGGTTAGGCTGTAAACCCTTCCACCCTGTTCTTGCCATTTCAAAGCTGACCCTGCTTTTTAATTTAAAATCTTACCCCTTAATATTGACAAAAAAGATTTCTTGTCCACTTGATGTGGAATTGGGAAATAGCTGGTGTTTAGTTAAGATGCAGAACATTGGGTGTCTTTTAGAGGCTTCACTCTTTTCAGCAAAGCTCTCAATATCCAGGTGGGATGGTAGGAGAAGCTTCCCCAGGGGAGTTGTGCAATTCTGGGACCAGCCCTAGAAAGAGACAACCCCATCCTTGTGTTTCCAATCACACCAATGTGTAGGTGCAGCCTTGTTCTGAGTAGAGGTAGAATGGGAGTCCCTTGAGACCTTTACCTGCTGACTTTTTTTGTGAACAGTTGTGTCAGCAATGTACTTCTTGACATCTATCCCTTAACCAACATACTCCAGCTGAGGCACCTGGTGTACTTAGGGCAGTGTTGGCACAAAACCAAAGCCAACAGATGCTTAGTGTCTGGGTTGGGGTTTTTTTGTGTTTGTTTGTTTGTTTTTTAATATTGATTATTTTTATATTTTTGTTGTTGTTAGCTCGAATAAAAAGGACTGATCTTGGCAAAGCAAAAACTGTTGTTGGCACCTGCCCAGACATGTGTCCTGAGAAGGAGCGCTACATGAGGGAGACAAGAAACCAGATCAGTATCTTTGAATTGCTTCCAGGATCTGACAAGGTATGAGCCCCTTGTATGCAGGGGTTTCTGGTTCCCAGGACATCTGTTTGCTTGCTGCTTATAGAAAGCTGTTGGTGTTATTTGGTTGATTACAGGGTTAATTCTGGTAGAAAAAATTTGGAGGCTGTTTCAATTCCCTGTTGTAAAACAAGTAGGCTTGAGAATTACTTTATCACTCTAAGTCACATCTTTTATTTTAGCTACAGGCAGGCTTTTAGAAATGTAGTTCTATAGAACAGCAGTGTACATTGGCTTGAAGGTTGTAAGCTTGAGACTAAGGATCCTGTCATAAAAAAATATGTTTACTATCATAGCAGAATGGATGTGGGCTGTTAGTGTGAACAGTGGAGGCACTTCTTTAATAGTCTTCCCCTTACTAAAGTAAAGACATGGGTGGGATGAAATCTGAAAAGTTTAACATATTCCCTGGGCTTTGATTCCTTTTTCATCTTTCAGGTAGATCATGCAGCAGCCATCAAGGAATATAGCAGGTCTTCAGCAGATCAGGAGGAACCTTTGCCCCATGAATTGAGACCCTCTGAGGTGTTGAGCATGACCATGGACTATTTGGTGACAAACATTATGGATCAAGGAGAAGGAAACTACCGAGAGTGGTATGACTTTGTCTGGAACAGAACTCGTGGAATAAGAAAGGTGAGCCCTGACAGATTGAGATGTTTGATGATAGAAACCAAAATATTATGTAATGCTGTGAAAAATGAAGCAAAAAAGCAATAGTTCAAACATTTTGAATTGCAAATTGACTCAATGCACAGTTGGAGTTTTCCAAAGGTAGTGCCAGATAACTGCTCCAGTTTAAAACTACATGTGATCCTTTCTTTATCCTTCTGGTTAGGATATAACCCAGCAGCATCTCTGCAACCCACTGATGGTGTCTCTGATTGAGAAGTGCACTCGCTTCCATATTCATTGTGCCCACCACTTGTGTGAAGAGCCCATGTCCTCCTTCGATGCCAAAATCAACAATGAGAACATGACTAAATGCCTGCAGAGCTTGAAGGAGATGTATCAGGATCTGGCTAACAAGGGGATTTACTGCAAGAGTGAAGCAGAATTCAGAGGTTATAATGTCTTGCTGAACCTCAACAAGGGGGATATTCTCAGGTGGGAACAACAGATACCATTAATTTTCTCTCCTTGCCTTTAAGAAGAATTGAGCTTGGGATTAAGTCCAGACAAATTGTAATTGAAGGGAAGAGTTTAGCTGTAAAATCTTTTTTCCCAAAGAAGGTGTACTATATTAATGTTCTAGTTGAATTTTTCAATAGGTCACTTCAAAAAGTGTAATTTTTAAGAAAGGAAAAAGAAAACCATTCTTGTATTCTTTTGAATAACTTACTAGAGCTTCTGCAGCTAGTTAAAAAACCCACCCAACTTAAAGAGTTAAATCTTTACTGTGCTTAATTAAGGATTTTTATTTTTTTTTTTCCCCCATCATGATATCTCAGCCTTGCTGCTTCACTGCAATAGGAACAAGTAAAAACTATTTAGTGAATAGAGTCATACTTTGCCTTTCTGGCCAGGCTCTTACTGCCTTCTTCCCTAGATGTTGGAGTGATGTGTCTAAATAGTAGCATGCTGATAGTGCAGAGTTAGAAGGTTATAGTTCAATAAAGAATGCTGTGAATTTAGGTCACAGCCATTTGTTTTGGACAGGAGTTGCACATCTTGCTTAAAGCTCCTAATTTTAATTCTTCCTTGTTACAGGTTGCTATTGAACAGTGATTGTTAATATTGAAGCAAAAAATTTGTGCCTGTCTTTTGTCTCTTCAGAGAAGTGCAGCAGTTTCACCCGGAGGTTAGAAACTCTCCTGAAGTTAGATTTGCAGTTCAAGCTTTTGCTGCATTGAACAGCAACAACTTTGTGAGGTTTTTCAAGCTAGTGCAAGCAGCTTCGTATCTGAACGCCTGTCTCTTACACTGTTACTTCAACCAGGTCAGGAAAATGCAGATGGATTCATTTTTAAAGTGTTAATTGGTAAAACTGGAACTTCTGGGAGGAAATTGTATTGGCAGAAAACTTGATAGATATTTAACCTTTAAAAGAATATTTTTCTTGTTTCTGTAGAAGCATTTAAAATGTTATCAAGAGTTTTCTGCCATGATATAAAAAGCTAAAATGCTCTTCTCAGCATTGTTTTGCCATTACTGTGTACAAATACTTTTCATGTATGAATGAAAATAATTGGGAAACAGAGAATCAGGCCTGAGACTTTTGCAAAGGAAATGCCAACCTGCACTTTTAGAAGCCCTTGCAAGTTTTGTCTTCTGCACAAGAACTGCAAAGGGATACACTCAAATGAGCAGCACTGAAAAGAAGCAGAAACTAGAAAGCAAAATCTTACAATTAAGAAAAAAGGTTAAATCTGAGTAGTTGTTCTTGTGGATATATGATGACAAAGTGCTGATTTCTTTCAAACATGGTTTTCCTGTTTGTAGTACACTTCATAGTATGTTTTGGGGTCTTTAACTTTTAGTTACTTGTGTTTTTCTTCTGTTTCCCCCAGATTCGTAAAGATGCTCTCAAATCCCTCAATATTGCTTACACTGTGAGCACCCAAAGATGTACAGTTTTCCCCTTGGATCACCTGGTCCGCATGCTGCTGTTCAAAGATTGTGAGGAAGCAACTGATTTTATCAGTTACTATGGCCTGAGTGTATCTGATGGGTAAGTGGAAGGAAAAGGGCATCTGAGCCTTCAGATGCCTGGTGGGGTTAGAGCAGTGTCAGGCAAAGCTTAAATATGGATTGGCTGCTCCTGCAGCTTGCAATCAGAAAAAGAACAGGTGAAGGGTAGGGACTGGGCTCTGTAAGCAAAGCACTAGACTAGCCAGGGGTGCAAATTTTGTCTGTTCTATTTTTGTTGATGTGACTATGAAAAGTCCTTTAATTTTGCATCTTTCCCTCAAGAAATGGGGTTTGTATCCCTGTAACTACTGTGATTTCTCACAACTTTTTTTTTTTCACTTGTACATCTTTTTTTACTTGGCTTGATAAGGTGACAAGGGATTTTAAGGATAGAAAATTCCTTCAGCCTTCCAGAAGGTGATGAAAAACGAAATATTTCCCCCAGAGGAGAGACAGCATATTGAGCTCAGTCTCCATTGGACTGGGGAATTCCTCCCTAGAAAGAGACATTGTGGATAACCCAGAAGGAAAAAAACAAACCACTATTTCAGGTTCTTGTTTTGCATTTGAATTGTAGTAAGTTGCAGCTCTGTAGGAAATGAAGATACAGTTGTGCTTCTCAGGAAACTAGCATTATGGTGATGCCTGTAGAGCAGGATGAAGCCAAACAATGCAAACCAGCTTTTAGAGGATGTCAGAGGCCATTGGTTTGCAGGCCAGTGCCTGCCATGGAAATACATGTGTTGTGAGGTGCATGCAAACAGACTTGCAATCTCAAGAGACTGGAGAAGACAAAACATTTGAGCATGCCAGTTAGAGTGCTCAGTCTCCAGTTAACACTCTGTTTTGAAATAATAAATGAGCCAGACTACAGGTGCCAGGGCTGGGAGAAGATTACAGCTTGTAAACTGGCTTATGTAGACAGCCCTGGCATCTGTCATGTGGGATGTAGTTGAGCTAAAATCACAGAATTATGGAATGGTTTGGGTTGGAAGGGACCTTTCATGGTCATCTAGTCTAATCCCCCACCCTGGTTGCTCAGAGCCCTGTCCAAGCTCACCTGGAATGGTTCCAGGGACGGGCCATCTACCACCTCTCTGGGCAACCTGGGCTAGTGTCTCACCACCCTGATATTACTTGGATCTAGCCATAAACAGGCTAAGAATACCCTGAAACAGAAAATGTGCACAGATGATATACACAGTGGATGAAGGGTGAGAGGAGAAAGAGGCAGAACAGTCCATGAGAATGTTCAGAAATGTTAGTGCAGCTTGTGCTCTGTGCTGGGAGGGCATCTGGGAGATCTCTGCTCTTGGCCTTCCCTGCTCTGCTTCCAGCCAGGGGTCAAGATCCAGGCTACAAGGAGCAATGCTGAGAGGTCGGTGCCTGCCTTGCTTTGCCCTGCTAAACTGTCCAGCTGAACACCTCTCATTTACTGTGCCTTTGCTGATGTACTCCTTATTTTCCCTCAGTGCTTACGTGGAGCTGAATCGCTCAGCATTCCTGGAGCCAGACGGGTTACCCAAACCACACAAGTCCACATTTGTCAGCCAGAAGCTAATGGTCTCCGTTGGGGAGGTTGTAAATGGGGGGCCCTTGCCCTCAGTGCCTTGCCATATGCCTGTGTCCAGCTTCAATGGGCAGAACAAGTATATTGGAGGAAGCACTACTATAGACCAAGTTAGTAGTAGCCAGAAGTCCAGTGTGGAAGCAACAGGTGAGAGCAAGCATGCACTTTGAGATACTGTTTAGGAATGTACTGCTTGGGTCAGCTCTGTGAGTAAATTTATTTTCCAAAGCAGAAATAGTTGCTGGCTCACACGGGTTGAAATTGCATGCAAATGTGGATGTAATGAAAATGTGTTTTCATTTAAATCTTAAATTTACTACTATGTAATCTATTTATCTGCTTATGTATCTGTAAAATCTAAGAAGCAGCGTGATTAACAGAATATATTTCCCAGCTTCAGGCAGCTAACTTCCCTTTCCAGTTTGCAGATTTTTTTACTGCAAACGTTTGTTCCTTCTGTGTGTACAACTGTGTTGTTTTTCAAGTTAGCTGACCATATGCATTTTTAGTACTCCTTGAGGGTACAAAGTGTTTTGCATTTATTTGAGACGTGTAGGTGCTCAATGTTCTTGGCTTAAAACAGTTGCTCTATTGAAAACATACATGCAATAACATTATTGAATGTTTTATGTAAAATATTCATAAATATAAATCGGTTTCTATGACATAAGTTTGTTTTTAACCTCAAGGCAGCAAGCTTCTGTTATGGATTTGATTTATGATCTGATGAGATTTATCAGACAAGCCAGCTTGTGAAGAGCAGTTCTGCTTCTCTTTGTGACTGACCTTAATTTTTCTCTCCCCAGAAGGAAGAGTGGAAAGCAAAGCTGTGGATTTAGATGCCTCAGCATTAAGAGTCCAGCCCTCAGCTCACCTGCTGCCCTCGTTGTTGCCTCGCCAGCTTGTGCCAGTGCTGCCTCTTGCACAGGCAACATCCCAGGCAGCTGGACAACCTGAACCTCTCTCTTCAAAGCCTCAGCCTCTCTACACAGACACAGTAAGGAACTTTAAACCCATCATGCTGTATTGGGGAAGGATCTTTGAAATAAAAGGTATCACAAGTTCTTACACTGTTTAGTTTTCTAGGATCTGCACGTGTTATGTGGAGTCAAAAGGAGACGGTCCCTGTTTCAGGATGCTTTCAGAAGTTCTTTCCTTGGACTATTCTGTAAAGAGAGAGTATTTTAGTGATTCCAGATGCAAGCCTGAAATGTCAGTGCTTACCCTGACTTGGCGATGGGATAAACAGTCCTGTCTGCTTAGCATTTGTTTGAGAAACCTCTAAGGAGAGAGTCAGAAAGGCATAACAGAAAGTGATTATCTTTCACTTTGTAGGTAAACTTTGCTTTAGGGAATAATATTGAGCTGTTTTTTAATGACATGTATTTCAAATGAGATGTGGCCAACTTTTTTCTTGTATTGTGAGTCCTGAATGATGAATCCCCTTTTTCTCCCTCCCACAAATGTTTAGATGTCCTAACACTGAACCCATCTGGGGATCTGTTCCTGTGTGACTTTGTCTAGGTGATCCTGCTCTGGCAGGGGAGTTGGACTAGATGATCTTCTAGGTCCCTTCCCACTCCTAACATTCTGTATTCTGTGATTCTATGGGTGTCTCATTGTTTTGTAAAGTACAGCTGCCATATTCTCCTGAAATTTGGCTGCTTCACAGTGAGAATTAGACCTGGTCATTTAGAATGAAATCAGCTAGGATGAGAGAAACTCACAAGTAAGAAAATGAGAATCCCTCTCAAGATGCACTTGCTTTTGCTATTATTTCCTAACTTGACTTGCCCATGTTTAACATAGAAAGCTGATTTTGTTTATGGGCTGTTATTAACATTTTAGATACTCGAAAACTTGCAGGCTGTTGTGTTTGGTTACATTAACTTAGTTTGTAAGTAGAAATATAAACAGTCATCTCAACAAGGCTGAAAGCCTCTCATGGTTCCCATCTGTGCCCAGACCCTCCTGAGCAGGACCCACATCCTGCTTCAGCTGCTGCCTCTGCTGTGTTGTAGGACCTGGCCGAAGTGGTGGATGGGCTCGTGCGTGATGTCCTCGAAGGAGAGTGCAGAGAAGTCAGCAGAGCAGGAGTGGCTTATGTGGCTGCTGCCATCTGGTAAAGAGCATTCAACTGCTGGTACTCCTGGAGTCTGTGCTCAAAGCTGCAGTTTGCTGTAGCAGCCCTCTGTATGAGGATGATAAAACTAAGCAGGGCAATGTCTGTAGCAGAGATGGTCTTGTTGATACAGCTGAGGGAAAAGCAGACCTTTCTTCAGCTGCCTGCCCCGCTCTCCATGACACACCAGCTAGCCTAACAGAAGGCAAACCTCTGCAAACCTTGCTCATATGACCCTTGCACCGCTGCCACAAGAAATGTGTGTTGTGTATTGGAAGGTGACCAAAGTGGGGCAAGAGCAGTAGGTCTAGATATGGCTGCTGTTCAGTTTCAAATAACTCTTCCTCTCCAAGGCAGTTGGTAGAGTCATGGATGTGGGTTTGTGAACAAAACAGTATTATTAATGTGTTTTGGTGTTTTGGTTATTGCTGAACAGCACAGGGTCAAGGCCTTCTGGTATCCCACTCTGCACCCCCATGAGTAGATTGGGGGTGTGCAGGAGGCTGGGAGGGGATACAGGCAGGACAACAGACCCAGAATGATCGGAGACCATACTAAGGGATGTCATAGTTAGTACTACAACTGGGTTTGAGGCAAAAGAAGGTGGGGTTTTCTGGCTTCTAGGGTGGCTGTGAGTTGGAAGCTGTCTGGGCATTGGTCTGCCTGTGGGAGGTGATGTCTGACTGCTTGTGTTTGCTGGGGTGTGTCAGTGAGGTTTTGCCCTTCACCTATTACAGTGTTGTTTTCTCCATCCAGAAGTTTTCTTTCTTGTGTTCTTCCTATATTTCCCCTGTTCTGATGCTGGGAGGGAAGTGAGTCAGTAGCAGTGTGGGTGTGTGGCTGGAGTCAACCCACCACAGTGGAGCAAAGGTGTGCTTGAGAGGTGGGTCTTTGAATGGAAACTTTCTGTCTTTGCAAATAAAATTGTTGTTGTTGCACAGCACCTCAGAGGCCACTGTGGAGCAACTTGTGACTGAAGTGACAGGGGAGATGCTCAGACAAGTGTCTGGAAGCGTCCTGAGTGCAGAGCAGGAGCGTGTCAGGGAGGAGAGGCTCAGAGTGGAGGAAGAGAGGTAAGCCTTGCTTTTGCTGAGGGGCAGGGTGGGCTCTGTGGACCCTCAAGCAATGTAAGGATGGCTGCTGCCAACCGAAGTCCTTGGCCGTGTGCTCAGCCCCGTGTCTTTGCCACACCAATGTCTGGCCATGGGCTGCCCTGGACTGTGTGGACATGCTGCCCCCTCTGCCTTCAGTGACCTGCTAGTTAGGATTTGATAACCTTACAGAGCAGTTGTGGTGGGAATTTGGGAACTTTTATTCACCCAGAGCTTCCAGACAGGGAGATACATCCCGACATCCTGCTGTATGCTTGAATTTGTCCCGAGTGAGCTACTTGCCTGTAGCTTACTGTGGTAAGACTAAAGTAACCCCATTGTTATCTGTATTTTCGAAGGCAGCCTGTCTCTCTGCAAAGCTCCTTATCTTTAGAGAGAGAAAGCAGCTAGTGGTTGCTCAGTTTTAGGTGAATGAACCATCTAACACTGCATGTAATGCTTGGGTAACTAAGTGGTAGGTTTGTCAGTGTGAATCTTGCTACTTGTGTCTTTTTTTTTTTCTCTATCTTGACAGGCAAAAGCAGGAAAGAGAAGAGTTAATAAAGCAGCTGAGCCGGCTGGTGGGCATGGAGTTAGTGGAAGAAGTAATAAAGGAGAGTGTTAAGGAAGCCTCAACCAATGAGTTAAAGTACGTGCAACATACCATGTGCTCTAGTTTGCCACAGGGTGCTTCCTAAGGGTAAGAATCTGTCAGGAAGTGATGGGCTTCTCGCTGGCCTTCTCTGAGGTCATCTTCAAGGAAAGCCTCTATAGTAGAGTAGTAGGTCAGTGTACCTTGTCATACAGCGGGCTGCCTGCTGAAACTGCACTGTGTCAGGCAGGGGTGGCTCTCCAGGGTGGAGGGACTTTAGGCCTTGTCTAGGACAAGGCTGCCCTATGGGCTTGTTTTTTTTTCTAACTCAGCTGCTCAGTTGGGACTCTCTTACATCCTCTTCTTTGGAAGCCTGGACCAGTGAATGGCTTCTGATTGATCACCGATCTTATTTGGAAGACCATAGAGTAAAGTGTGGGAAATCCCATATCGTCCCTGTTTGCACATTGACTGTGTTGGCATTTGCTGCAGTATGAGGTCTTGATTTGTTTCATTTTTAACTAGATGTGCCTTAGAAAGAGACAGGCAAGCCCGAATTATCCGGTGTTCAGAAGAAGTCTGTGGTCATGTCATGGACCTCTTTCTGGAGGATGAGATTTTCCAGATTGCTAAGGAAACCCTTCAGGAGCTCCAGTGTTTCTGCAAGTACTTGCAAAGGTGAGTTGCCACACTATGTCACAACTGCTTTTCTTGAGAGCATTGGCACGGAGCAGTGAATAGAGTGTGAACTGTGGCTCTTTAGTGCCTGGAAGAGCTGGATCCAGTCTGAAGAGGAAAGATGAGAAAACCTGTTTGGTCTGCAGAAGAGTTTATTAATGTGGCCTATTTATCTGGTCTTTTCCAAAGGTGGAGGGAGGCAGTGGCAGCTAGAGCAAAGTTGAAACGTCAAATGAGGGCATTTCCAGCTGCTCCCTGTTGCACAGATCCAAATAACAAACTAGAAGCACTGTCCCCTAGTGCTGAGTGGCCTATAACCATGGAGAACTTGTGCAAGAGGATTGTGAACCTGGGGCACGGAGGAAAGCTAGGGATCTCTTGCACGAGGTAAGGATACTGACAGCAGTTGGCAAGCTGTGTGATTTTTGAAGAGAAAGTTGCAAAGTAGCTCTCTCTGAACCTTCATTAATACTTCTACAAAACTGTTTGTTCTCAAAATGCCCCTCCAAAAAAAGACCATTTCTGCACAAATGCCATAACAAAGACTTGCAGACCTAGAGAAACCCTTCTATTAACAGCAGCTCGCTAAAGTGCTTGCAGTACTTCTCAGGTCATATTGTTTCTTGATTTTATTTGAAGTACCTGTTTTGTACTAAAAGTTACAACCAAGAATCTTCTGTTTCTAGGTTGAATTGGCTGAGAAACAAGACAGTGCATGAAATTAAAGTTCAGCACTTCTACCAGCAGTTGTTAAGGTACATTGGCATTTGATCCTTGTTTTCTAAGCAAATTGTAACAGAGATGCCAGAGATCGCAAAAATGTCAGTGAGGAGTGGCAAGTTGTACTTGAGCGTGCAATGTGTTGACTTGCTTCTGGGAGTATTTTCCAGTTAAGGGCAACTGAAAGATAAATCCATGAAAGCATCAGGCCACCTGGTCCTATTTCTGTTAGTGTAACTATAATGACTGATCTGATGGCTATAACTTTATGGTTTGGGTTTGGTTTTTTTTGTGCCTGGGTGGGATGCTATGTAGGGGGAAAGGAGTTAATGAGCTGTTATGGGCCTGGCTTGTGGCACAAAGGGATTGATTGGATGTCTGAAGTGCAGCAGGAGATCTGTCTTCCCATGACTTGGTGTGCACTCAGGTGGCCTGTTTGAGGTAATGAAGCTGTGTGGAAGTGAGGCCATAGACATACGGTCCCACAATCCCTAAAGGAAGCCTCATGGCAGATTTAACAGCTGCAGTTCTTGAAGGCACCTGGTCCATGGTGAAATAGATGGGCAACAGATACAAAGAATTAGCTCTAATTTTGGGTAGTAGCTACTTGCTTTGAATAATTTACAGTATTGTAAGAAAAACATTCCTCATGTGGGAATGAGCTCTTGGGAGGGGGGTGTATTTTCACCAGTTTCTGTCTCTCTTCAAGTGATTTAGCTTGGACTCCCCTGGATCTTGTCTCATTAATTACTGAACACATTCCAGTTCAACAAGAACAGGTTTTTTGGAAGGTGCTTTTGGTTTTGCCAAATTATGATGAATATGAGGAGGATGATCCTAACAGGCAAGTAAAAGAGTTGATTGTTGTGTCTATTTCTCAAACAGGGCAGTCAAACAGAAGATTAGTGGTATACAGTCCTTGATATTTTTTTTCCCCCCATACCATGTCATATTTTCTTCTTTTTTTTGTTTGATATTTTTTTCTCTAGAGCTCTCTAAAAAGTACAGTTGTAACTTATTGCAGTGATCTGTATCTTCTAGCATTGTTCATTGAATTCCTTTTGTTCATACTGGAAATAGAAATCCTTGAGATATGTAGCAGTGTGGATAATTTCAGGATAATTTCAATAGCTATTTAGTAAAGTGCAAGCAATATGAAGGTTGGTGTTATGATAGATTGTGGTGTCTTAGAGGTGTTGGTCCTAAAATTACTTTTTTTTTAAACTAAAATCCATAAAAGCCCACTTTTATTTTGTGTTTTGTTTTTTTTTTTCTAGGCTACTGGTGGATTGGTTGGAAGCCAAATTTTTGGTAGACAAAGGCTGGAAGAAAAATGCTTTGCAAACAGAAGGCAAAATTCAAACACTGACATTATTTAATTCTTCTGGCATTCAAGGGAGCCGAAGTGTTCAAGTCAGTGTGTGTGTAAAGGTAGGTGGGAACAACTTTGATACCTAACAGGCCACAGAAGCAGGGCTTGCTCTTTTCCAGGGGATGTTATGCAGAGCCTTTTTACACTGTGTCCCATCAGATGGAGGGAGATGATACAGGGAGGGATGGTGTGGTTGAAAAAGTCTGAAAAAAAGATTTATTTTTTTTTCCTTGTTTCCAGTCAATGAGTAAATACCTGCCTTAGCAGACTGCAGTAGTTAGAACCTCAGTTATCTCAGTTCCCAGTGCCAAATCAGGTGCTGAAGTCACTTCTGTGCTCACTTGTGTCTGTTGGACATCCCTGTGTTTATCACTTTTTGTCTTAGGATATGTAGAGTTCCTGGTAACAAATGTCAAAGTTGAATGGCAGTGATTATAAACAGCAGATTTCAGAGTGGAAATAGCCTTGTTTAGCTTTAGCTACATTGCTGTTGTTCTTTGTAATTCGTGTAGGTGGCACATGGTGCACTGTCTGACTCTGAGCTTGATACAGCTGAGATGCAAAAAGATTTGCTTGGAACCAGCGGCCTCATTCTTCTCCTGCCCCCTCGAGTTAGGAGTGAAGATGTGGCAGAGGATGATGTTTATTGGCTTTCAGCTTTGCTGCAGCTGAAACAGTTGCTTCAGGTCAAACCTTTCCAGCCTATAGTTCCCCTGGTGGTTCTAGTCCCTGGTGAGGAAGATGAGGCCACAAAGAAAGAAGTAGAAGAAGGTATGTAATTATTTCTGTGCCTTAAAAAAAACAATGTGAATGTTTAGGACTGCCCCAAGTAGAAATGTCTCTCAAATACAGCATCTAGGAAAGGGGGAGACTGGGAAGTACAAAGGTTTGCTAGAAGTCCAGAGGCCTTAAGAACTGATCAACATGGAAATAAATGAACTTTCTTTTGGCTTCCATTTTTAATTTGCACACATATGATCCCAAGAGTCTGCAGGAAAAAATGGAGGAGAGAAGGGATGCTGGAAATGAATGAATAATGTGAGGCTTGGTCAGAGTAGGTGATACCTGTTTATTCTTCCTCTATGTATATTCTTATTTTTAAGGTTTGATGCTGCAGGACTTAATTTCAGCCCAGCTTGT
>VYZU01065618.1:0-10948 GCA_013401355.1 Ceyx cyanopectus | reverse complement strand
GTGCACTCAGGTGGCCTGTTTGAGGTAATGAAGCTGTGTGGAAGTGAGGCCATAGACATACGGTCCCACAATCCCTAAAGGAAGCCTCATGGCAGATTTAACAGCTGCAGTTCTTGAAGGCACCTGGTCCATGGTGAAATAGATGGGCAACAGATACAAAGAATTAGCTCTAATTTTGGGTAGTAGCTACTTGCTTTGAATAATTTACAGTATTGTAAGAAAAACATTCCTCATGTGGGAATGAGCTCTTGGGAGGGGGGTGTATTTTCACCAGTTTCTGTCTCTCTTCAAGTGATTTAGCTTGGACTCCCCTGGATCTTGTCTCATTAATTACTGAACACATTCCAGTTCAACAAGAACAGGTTTTTTGGAAGGTGCTTTTGGTTTTGCCAAATTATGATGAATATGAGGAGGATGATCCTAACAGGCAAGTAAAAGAGTTGATTGTTGTGTCTATTTCTCAAACAGGGCAGTCAAACAGAAGATTAGTGGTATACAGTCCTTGATATTTTTTTTCCCCCCATACCATGTCATATTTTCTTCTTTTTTTTGTTTGATATTTTTTTCTCTAGAGCTCTCTAAAAAGTACAGTTGTAACTTATTGCAGTGATCTGTATCTTCTAGCATTGTTCATTGAATTCCTTTTGTTCATACTGGAAATAGAAATCCTTGAGATATGTAGCAGTGTGGATAATTTCAGGATAATTTCAATAGCTATTTAGTAAAGTGCAAGCAATATGAAGGTTGGTGTTATGATAGATTGTGGTGTCTTAGAGGTGTTGGTCCTAAAATTACTTTTTTTTTAAACTAAAATCCATAAAAGCCCACTTTTATTTTGTGTTTTGTTTTTTTTTTGCTAGGCTACTGGTGGATTGGTTGAAAGCCAAATTTATGGTAGACAAAGGCTGGAAGAAAAATGCTTTGCAAACAGAAGGCAAAATTCAAACACTGACATTATTTAATTCTTCTGGCATTCAAGGGAGCCGAAGTGTTCAAGTCAGTGTGTGTGTAAAGGTAGGTGGGAACAACTTTGATACCTAACAGGCCACAGAAGCAGGGCTTGCTCTTTTCCAGGGGATGTTATGCAGAGCCTTTTTACACTGTGTCCCATCAGATGGAGGGAGATGATACAGGGAGGGATGGTGTGGTTGAAAAAGTCTGAAAAAAAGATTTATTTTTTTTTCCTTGTTTCCAGTCAATGAGTAAATACCTGCCTTAGCAGACTGCAGTAGTTAGAACCTCAGTTATCTCAGTTCCCAGTGCCAAATCAGGTGCTGAAGTCACTTCTGTGCTCACTTGTGTCTGTTGGACATCCCTGTGTTTATCACTTTTTGTCTTAGGATATGTAGAGTTCCTGGTAACAAATGTCAAAGTTGAATGGCAGTGATTATAAACAGCAGATTTCAGAGTGGAAATAGCCTTGTTTAGCTTTAGCTACATTGCTGTTGTTCTTTGTAATTCGTGTAGGTGGCACATGGTGCACTGTCTGACTCTGAGCTTGATACAGCTGAGATGCAAAAAGATTTGCTTGGAACCAGCGGCCTCATTCTTCTCCTGCCCCCTCGAGTTAGGAGTGAAGATGTGGCAGAGGATGATGTTTATTGGCTTTCAGCTTTGCTGCAGCTGAAACAGTTGCTTCAGGTCAAACCTTTCCAGCCTATAGTTCCCCTGGTGGTTCTAGTCCCTGGTGAGGAAGATGAGGCCACAAAGAAAGAAGTAGAAGAAGGTATGTAATTATTTCTGTGCCTTAAAAAAAACAATGTGAATGTTTAGGACTGCCCCAAGTAGAAATGTCTCTCAAATACAGCATCTAGGAAAGGGGGAGACTGGGAAGTACAAAGGTTTGCTAGAAGTCCAGAGGCCTTAAGAACTGATCAACATGGAAATAAATGAACTTTCTTTTGGCTTCCATTTTTAATTTGCACACATATGATCCCAAGAGTCTGCAGGAAAAAATGGAGGAGAGAAGGGATGCTGGAAATGAATGAATAATGTGAGGCTTGGTCAGAGTAGGTGATACCTGTTTATTCTTCCTCTATGTATATTCTTATTTTTAAGGTTTGATGCTGCAGGACTTAATTTCAGCCCAGCTTGTTTCTGACTACATCATTGTTGAGCTCCCAGGTTCTACCAATGACTTAGAGGGCACCAGAAGGGTAAGAACAGCAACTTGCATGAACTGATATTTGACTGATTTACCATTAACATCTCAATAACTAGTTTTGGAGAACACTGTCATTTGCTACATAAAAGATTAATCTGTGTAATGCTGAAAACTGCACTGAGACCAGAATATGGGGATCATGTAAATCCATTCTAGTCTGTCCTGCCTGCATTTGACTAGGGCGGTCCAGCTGCTGTCTAACAGCTGAGTGCTGGTGGTGGGGAAGATTTTGAGCCTTTAAGCTCCCAGTTCTAAAATGCAAAGAACCCTTCAGCTTTACTGGCTGCTCTGACATCACCTGTGTTATCCATCATGGTGTATGGGACTTGGGCACACCTCCATCCTCTCACATTTGTGAAGGATTGTGCACATCTCCTCCAGAGGCCTCCAGACATTAACTTCTCCCCTTGTCCCTCAGTTTGCTGTGTGCTTGGCAGCAATAGCCTGGAGACTCATCAAAAACCCATGATGGAAAAATTATATTTATGAGTCCTATATTTATTGAATCCTTCATGTCCTGATTGCTCAGTCCTGTGGGTTAGATGCTAGACCCTAATCTTGTGGGCCAGATGAATGGACAGTGAGATGGAGTGAGAACTGGATGAACAACAGAGCTCAGAGGGTTGTGATCAGCTGATGATACCACACTTGGACAGGCTAGAGAATTGGGTCAGGGAACCTCATGAATCTCAAGAAGGACAAGTGTAGAGTCCTGCCTCTGGAGGATTAACCCCCTGCACCATTACAGGTGATGGATGACCCTCTGGAAAGCAGCTCTGAGGAAAAGAACCTGTGAGTCCTGGTAGTCAAGAAGTTCCCCATGAGCCAGCAGTGTGCCCACATGGCAAAAGTCCAATGGTCTCCTGGGGTGCATGAAGAAGAGTGTGGCCAGCAGGTTGAGGGAGATTCTTCTCCCCCTCTACTCTGTCCTAATGGTGCTGCATCTAGAGTACTGGATCCAGTTCTGGGCTCTCCAATTCAAGAGAGACAAGGAATTACTGGAGAGAGTCCAGTGGAGGCTACAAAGATGCTGAGGTGACTGGAGTATCTCTGTGCCAAGGGCAGTCTGAGACACCTGTGGCTGACCCTGGAGAAGAGACAGAGAGGGGATTGATCAGTGCTGATCAATAACTAAAGGATAGGGAGTCAAAGAGGATGGAGCCAGACTTTCAGTGGTGTCTAATGACAGGACAAGGGACAGCAGGCACAAAATGGAACACAAGAGGTTCCATCTGAACATGAGGCAAAGCTGTGAGGATTCCAGAGCCTGGCCCAGGCTACCCAGAGAAGCTGTGGTGTCTCCTCTGGAGAGATTCCAAACCTGTCTGGACACTACAATCCTAGGCAACCTGCTCTGGATGACCCTGCTGGAGCAGGAGGGTTGGATGAGATGATCTCCAGCGGTCACTTCCAACCCTTAGCTGTGCTGGATCCTGTGATCAGAGTGGAGCAGTTTTCAACCATCCATGTTGTGTGTGTTGTAGATCTCTGCAGCTGTGAGCTGGCTGGTTTCCCAGTGCCCAGACTCCCTTGAGCTGTGCAGTCGGACCCTTCGAGAGTATGTTGAGGATGGACTTGACAGTGAGTTTGGCAAACGCTTCTACCACGACTGGAATGAGAGGCGTTTAGCTGACCTGCCATCTCAGGAGCCCGGGGTCATCATCGAGCTCTACAACAGCGTGCTGCAGTTCCTTTCAGAAGTGGCATCCTCAGAGCACCTTTGTGACTTGTCTTGGCCTGTTATGGAGTTTTCAGAGCCTGGGGGTAACAAGCTGTTGCCCCACCTGCAGTGGAACATGCCTGATCACCTGGCCTGGCTGAAGAAGGCTGTGTTGTCCTTCCAGATCCCATACCTGGATCTGCCTCCATTGGGTGGTATGTACTTCATGCTGCAGTGTCCTCTTGGTGGAACATCATTCTTTGATGTGTCTGCACCGTGTTGAACTACCAACCTGGAAAATGGGTGGTTTGGCTCTTTCATATATTCTTTTAATTTAATTTGTTGTTTTTTTCTTTTTTTCCATAGCTCCTTGGCGTCCTGTTTGCCACATGATTTTTCAGTATGTGTCTCAGATTGCTAGTTCATCCCACACTCAACCACTGATCCAGTCTCAAGTGGAGAATCTGCTGAGCAAAACTTACCGGAAGTGGAAAAATAGGTCACCTGGGAACTCAGATGAAGATGGACCTTCTGTTGACAAGATCCCTTGGGATGATATCTTACTAGTCTGCATCGATCATAAACTGAGAGACTGGAAGCCACCCAAACTACCTATTGCTTCAGGTATCTCGTGTCCTTCTACAACAGGGTTGATACTTTCTAAGTGTGTGTAATATCTTGGCAGTGGTGCCTTTCTGTGTGGCAGGGAGGGAGCTGTGTTCTTGCTGTGCTTCCTGCACACCTTGTGACACATAGGGATAAGCAGGTGACCAGGACTGGTTCATGGGCTTATGAGAGGCAGATCCTGCTCACCTAACCTGGTCTGTGACAAGGTGACCCAGCTAGTAGATGATGGAAAGGCTGTGGATGTTGTCTTCCTAGACTTCAGTAAATCTTAGGATGTTGTTTGATGCAGCATTCTCCTGGAGAAACTTCCTGCACAAGGCTCGGATAGTTGTACCTTGTGCTGGGTAAAGCACTGGCTGGATGGCCAGGCCCAAAGATTGATGGGAGCAGAGTTAAATCCAGTTGGCAACTAGTCAAAAATGGAGTTTGGGTCCTGTTTTCTTAAATATCTTTATTAATGATCTGAATAAGGGGATAAAGGGTATCCTCAGCACGTTTGCAGATGACACCGAGGTGGGTGGGAGTGTAGATCTGTTTGAGGCTTGGGAGGCTCTATGGAGGGATCTTGCCAGGCTGGATCAATGGGATGAGGTTTAACAAGGCCCAGGGCTGGGTCCTGCGCTTGGGTCATAACAAACCCCCTGCAATACTGCAGACTTGGGGGAGAGTGGCTGGAAACTGCCCTTTGGTAAAGGACTTGGGGGTGTTGGTTAACAGCCAGCTGGAGATGAGCCAGTGTGTGAGAGCTTCTCTTAGTGAAATAACTACTTATCCCACTGAACTTGGGTGCACTAGATTTTTTTTTAAATGAAGTTAAAGCAGCATTGTACATTCTTTTGCAGTAATACGGTATCTGTTGAACAGTCAGTTCAAGAAGGCTCCTTTTGCCCTGCAGGTTACAACTTTACTTGAAAACAAACTCGTGATTTTTCTTCAAGGTGGTTTTTCAATATTGAGCTTTTCTTCTGTTGAAAAGCCAATTTGAAGAAAAATTGCATGTTCACTTTCAAGTAGTTTGTTAGGAGAAAAGCTGTTGTAGTATTAAATGTTGGGCTTGGGTTTATCCACAGAAGCAGTAAGTGAAGATGGTCAGATTCGTGTATACTTCTTCAAGGAGCATTTGAAGAACTTCACTCTCCCTTTCTCGTGGGAGCAAGCCAGGCTGCGCACGCAGGAGGAGATCCGTCAAGGCCAGGAGAGGTGAGGTGGCTGTGGGCACGTCCAGATGTCCTTGTGCCATCAGAGCTGCTTGGTGAACCCCATTAGACAACTCGCAGATTTACTCTTTGGTCATTGCATGTTGCATGTTAATTGTGCAGCATTTTGAGGCTGGAAGTAGGCTCTGTCCCAGCTTGTGGGGAAAGTCCCACTGCTAAAAGAAAATGCTAGAGGTTGAGGGGGGTTGCCTTAGAGCTGTCTGGCATGAAATTGTTTGAGCTGCTGCTCTGCTGTGTGCAGGAGATAGTGGGTATATACTTTACTTTGGAGTGAGTCCCAGCCTCTATCACTTCAGTTCCCCTCGAGTCCCCCATACAAATGGGATGGACCCTTGTATAAGGGAATTATATCTCCAAATGATCAATTCTTACTCCCTGTTACTTCCAAACTTAAAGCCAATAGGGAAAAATACTCGTACCAATTTTTTGTTTGTTTGTTTTGATTTAGTTTGTTTGTTTGCTTGATTGATTTTAACTTGTTGGTTTGGGTTTTTTTTTTCCTCCTTACTCAGGTCAAGGGTAAAACCTTCCAACTCTTTTAAGAAACCCTACAGCATCTCCATGACACCAGGTCAATATGGTTCTGTTGGGAGCACTCTGGCAGGTCAAGAAAAGAGCATTCCCAGTGCAGCTGAATTCTCGGAGGCAGTTTCTGCACAGGAGCTTTTCCCAGAGCGTCTGTTGGCACAGCTGCAACTGGAGAAAATAGAAAGCAGGAAGTAAGTTCACAGAGCAGCTCCTCTCCTTGCAGCTCTGGCCTGGGGTTGGAAACAATTTCTAACCTGCATGTATGTGGAGTCCAGCAGTGCTAGGGAACAGCCTTGACAATCTCCAGTGTCAGCTTATTTAGTCAAGCACATCACAGAATCACAGAGTTTTCACTGCTAGCTCCTACTTGGATCACAGGAACAGTCCAGGGTGGTAGAAATACTCCAAGCTTTCATGAAAGGTTGGAAATGGTCTTGTGGTCAATCAAGGCACCAAAACTAAAGCGGTACACTATATGCAGTAGTCTGTGTGTCCTGCAGTGTCACAGATATCTATGAAGTCTACTTTGGGATATCAGTTTGGTGCCTGTAGCAATACATAAAGCTGAAGAACTAAAGCTTTTGAGATTGGCCTAGGGGTTTCTTGTCTTTTGTGCCTTCCCCAGCAGTTGAATGTCTTGAGTCTGTGTGACTCCTTTCTATACCACAGTCATCTATAATGGTTTTTCACCATAGCAATGGGATGTGTCATACTGTTTTGGAAATTACTGTAGACATTAGATCTTTCTTGCAGACACTTCTGAACCCAAACCTCTTGGTTAACCCTCTGGTAACAAGAACGAAGTGAGGCTGCAATCTGACTGGTGCTGTTGATCTTTCTGTCCAGGTTTGAAGAACAGTTGCACCAATGTCTGTCTGAGGACATTGAGCCCCTTGGAAATTTTGTAGGCCTTCCTCTCTACCTGCCCCAGTCTCTGGTCTCCACCCCAACTGTCACCTGTCCATTGACGAAGATTCCCATGTCATCTGCTGAAGAGGTAAGAAACGGTGGTACTGAGAATTAACTGTAGCTCTGAGGAGTGCAGGTGCCAAACCTGCTGTAGTTACAAAACCACAAGTGGGAATTACCTTGGTGTGCATTGTTGGATAGACATGGAAATAAAGAATTGAAAAACTATACCTTGGAAATAACCTCTTACCAGGGAGGGAAATGCTTTCTGCAGATCTGCAATAAGAACTCTTTGTGGATGTTAAATACTTCCAGCTGCTGGCAGCTGTAACTGCTGCCCTTGGGGTGCTACCCTTTAACTTAGGGAATCACTGTTGTGTGGCTGCTTCTCCCACAAAGTCAGGCTAGGGTCAGAAATAGAAGAACATGCTATTTTTGCCTTACTTCCTCAGGGGTTGGAGGGTGCAGACCTCCATGGCTCTCCAAAGTGAAGGAATGGCCAGTGAGCTGAGAGCTCCTTGTTGGTACCGGGTAATGCTCCTTTCTCACACTTACCACTTTTCCTTCTACCCAGGCTGGGAGTCACGAGGGATGCAAGCTTTTGGTGGAGGAGAGATGCCCCACTTTGTCAGACAGACTGAAACACTTGCAGCAGCTCCTCAGAGCAAACAAGGAGGGTGAAGTCGCCTCTGAGCTCCACCTCTCTGCTCTGGTAGACATGGTGGATATTTGAGCAAGGCTGAGATACATCTGCAGACCAAGAGACATGGTAAAGAAATCCAGGTCTGGGTGATTGAATGGAGTGAGAAAAAGCAGAAGCCCTCCTGGGAGGAGAGCATGGAGCAGACATGGAGCCTGGGCCCTTGCTACATAGCCACCTCACAGAGGCAGTGTGTCCTGGCTGTGTCCCCTTGGCTCACTGCTGAGCCTTGGCTGCTCTGGGGCGGAGACAAGTCAACTGCTTTTCTTGGAAGGCCTTAAATTGATGCTTGGTGGTTATTTTATTTTCTTTCTACCAGCTCTCAGAATGGGTAAACTGCTTCACCAGGAGATAAGGTAACAGGGGTCACTGGGAACATGAAAGCAGTTGTTCCCCATAGACATAGTCCCTGAGATTGTGTGCTCTGCTTGATTCATGAAGACACTACCTTGCAGCAGCACTTCTTTGAAGTTGCTGTTCTGTTGCCCAGAAATGTCAGTACCATCATTCTCAAGCCGGTGCAACACTTGGCCATATTTTGTACTTAATGCTCAGTGCAAATCCAGAAGGATTTTTGTGCTGCTGGCTCTTAAGTTTTATTATATTAAATGTTTATAGCATTAAAGCCAGATGAGTTGCTTATTGTAAATGTTAATTGTCATGCTGGAAAGGGGGACACTTCACTCTTGTGTAAACAGCTATGGAGGAGTGATGGTCCTTTTTCGGAAGAGCAGATTACCTGCATTCTCCAGTGTTTAATGAGGTGTGGCTTTGGAAGTTGAAGACCTTGGTTTTTAGTTGAAAATTGATTTCCAGTAAATAGTATGAAGATGAACTTCATGTCTGCAGTACTCCCGTACAAGTACATTAAAAAAAAATTATTTAAACGTCAGCAGTTTTTTCTCGGAAACTTCTGTTTAAATACAAATTAATTCAGCTTTGACAATAAACAGATTCTCTTCCCTGCCAGAGACCAGATGTCTGACTGCTTCTGATTTCATTTGAAATTTTCCATAGTCCAAAACTGTCAGATAACCTTCCATAGAAATAAATGTTACAGCATCATGTTTTTCTTTAATAGCATTTGTGTTATTTCTCATGAACCTAGATGGTAGTTTAAGTTGAAATAGGAAATTTAAAATGGAGAAAGGATGCATTGAGGCTGTTCTTACTACATCTGTTGTTGTGGTGACTTCCTCTGCCAGCAAAGCCTTTGTGCTGCTCTCAGCTGTGCTTCATCCCAGTGCTGCTCCTGATGTTCTCAGTTAACCAGGAAATCATCTGGAACAACCCAGAAGTGTTTTGGGATGTGGTTGACACCACCTGATGTAATTGTGTTCTGTTACGAATAAATTTTTAGTGGCTTTGAACACACTACTGCCTCCTTAGGAAAAAACTTCTGATCCAGGATGCTCCCAAAAGTGCTGTTCACTTCAACCGCTGGGTTCTCAGATGAAATGCAGTGATGGAGTCATTTTTCATGAAAGAGACCATTTCAGATCATCAAGTCCAGCCCTTGGGCCAGAACTGCAACTCACTGCTAAACTTCAGCACCACCTCTCCATGGCTTTGAAACCCCTCCAGGGATGGGGGGACTCCACCACTACCCTGGGCAGCGTGGGATAGGCCTAGACAGCCTTTTCAGGGAAGCAATTGTTTGCTAAGTCCAGCTGCTCCCTCCCCTGGTGCAACCCGGGGCCCTTTCCTCTTCTCCTGTCGCTTGTTCCTTGGGAGAAGAGACCAACCTCACCTTGTTCCAACCTGCTTTCAGGGAGTTGTTGAGAGCTAAGGTCTCCTGTGAGTCTCCTCCAGGCTCCATCGTTCTGCCCAGCCCCACTGCAGTGACTGTCAGGGGGAACAAGGGGACAACAGTCACCAGGTGACCCCAAAGGAGCTCTGTACTTCCCAGACCCAGGCAGGGCAGCCTTTGTCCAAAGGGAGGGCTACTCTGAGAGCTAGACCTGAAGGTAGAAGTGTTCTCTAGCCCTGTCTTGTGCTCCCCAGCTGTGCTCAGGCCAGCTCCCACCTGGCCAAGAGCCCNTGTCCAGGCCAGTCTCCAGCGTGCCCGCTGCATCCCGCACGCAGCCGCAGCCCAGCTCTGCTCCCCAGGGGCCGCTGGCAGGACCCGTCCCCAGCCAGCCCAGGCTCCCTGCTCAGCAGTGCCCCCCAGCCCCAGTGCCCGGCACAGCAGGGGGGTGCCCGAGCACCCCAGCACCCCGGCTCGTTGGTCTAGGGGTATGATTCTCGCTTAGGGTGCGAGAGGTCCCGGGTTCAACTCCCGGACGAGCCCTCCTTTTGGACACCCACCACCCTCCCCCTTGCACGGATGCTGCCCCACCTCATTATTTCTAACATCAGCCCAGGCCACGGAGGGGACGCCTCGATGTTTTCACCTTTCTCCACCTCCCTCTCTGCTTTCTCTAAAGCAGCCAGAGCCAGGCCTCACCTACAACAGGCCTCCAGCCTTTGCCTGTCGCTAGATACCGCTCTTTATTACTGCGTCTTGCTTCTGCCTCTTTCAACCTCCGCCGTCACCACGGCCTTTAGTGCTCGGGGCCTTCCCTCTTCTGCTGCTGCTGCTTTCAGAGCAGCGTGACCTGCTTGCGCCGCCTCCACCTCTGGAATTCCGACCGCCCGACGGCGGGGCGTCCGCTGCCGGGGGCTGGGCCCCACGGCAAGCGGCAGTTGTCCCGGCAGAGTCGGCATTTGCTGTTCGACCGCTCCGGGGCTCGGCCACCGCCGGCCGTCGCTCCCGGGGTCCCCGTTTGGTGAGCGGGAGCCGGCATTTGCTGCCCCGACCCTCGAGCCGGCCCGCCGCCGTTGTCCCCGCTCCGCGGCAAAAGAGTGGCGACGAGGGTGGGATTCGAACCCACGCGTGCAGAGCACAATGGATTAGCAGTCCATCGCCTTCACCACTCGGCCACCTCGTCCTGCGGCGCGGCGCCCACCGCCCCGCCCCTCGCCGCCCGCCCCGGGTCCCCGAGGCTTCCCCGTCCGTACAGCCCGACCGGGCATGGGCTCTTGCAGGGCCACCGGTGCGCGGACGGCAGGGGAAGGGAACGGAGGAAATGAGAGTGGAAGAAGCAGGACGGGAAGGCTCCGGCGGGGCTCCGGGCTGGTCACGCCGCTGGAGGCCCGGCACG
>VYZU01065617.1:0-34769 GCA_013401355.1 Ceyx cyanopectus | reverse complement strand
TTTTTTTTAAGTTTTTGGTGAATTACAGCGGTTGAGTTGTTTTCACTCCAGAGCATCCCGGGAGAAGCGTGGGGACTGGCTCTGCTGGAGTGAGGAAACTTGAGCTGCTGAGCTGAGGAGCCTCACGGGCTCAACAGCCTCATGGCAACTGCAAATAGCTGAGTTGCTTCAGCTTGAGAATCTCGAGCCTTTAGCTGGAGGCTGAGCAGGAATTCTGTAGCAGCACTGCAGGGGCTTTCAAACGTAGTGAGTGTCTCTGTTAATAAACACCAGCAATCGGCCGCAGCAAACCCACGTCCTCAGCACTTAATAAGATAATTTGATATTGCAACATGTCCCAGAATTATGCTGAGGCTAAACGCAGTGTGGATTAGTTCTGAGCATTCCCTTACAGAGAATGAAGAACATATTTCCCACTGGAAATAGATGTGCTGCTCTGGGCTGCCTAGTTTTTTTTTCCCTCTGGCAAGCAGACAGACTGAAAGTGCCACAGAGAGAGAAACCTGGTTATCCCATGGAAAAGGCATGAAAGGCATGGCTGCAAAAGGGACATCAAATTAATGCTTTCTGTGACTCTGCAAATTCCCCGTGTTCAGTCAGCAATAAGATAAGAATAAAGATGAAGTAAGAACAGAAATTCCATCCATAGGAACTGACAGAAATAATATCTAAATATTTATTTGTTTGGGATTGGTTTTTAAACTTTACAGAAGGTTTGATACTCCTGTTAGACACATTGTTTTTCTAGTGCAAATTTTTGTCATTACATTCAGTGTCAATATTTGCAGCTCTGAAGGTAATAAAATGTGAAGGAAGAGCTCAGAGAAATCCCAATGTTTAGTCTGTGGGAAATTGTTGTAGGTCAGAAGTTGCCATTAAAATAACAGCGATATCAAAACAACCACCACACAAAAACTCACCATTTTCCTGTTCACACAGGCAGCCCTGGAGTTGTCCAGAGACAGGACAACTGTTGCAGGGTGAGCTTCAGCTCACATTTGGAGCACCAAACTGCAGCACAGGCTTGTGTTTGCCACAGGCAGTGTCCCTGGTGGGAGACACCTTTACCTGCTCATAGCACACTGCAGACATTAGTGCAAAACAACTTTAAATATAGCAATTAATTATTTGTGCAGATGCTTCATGCTTAAGTGTGTGTTTCTGTGTGCACCTCTGTGTGTATATGTGCATTCAGAAACTCAAGTGTCTGAGTAAACACTTACTTGCTGAAAACATTCATCAAATGGTTTCTTGTTCGTGGTCTGTCAGGCAGTCATTCCACTTTCCCAAAGTTCCCAATGCTTTGGATTTAAATTTCACCAGTGCTGTTTTAATTAGATGTAAGGTTCCTGCTGAGTGTCCCACATGTCTTTTCTCTGCTGGTCTCTGTTCCCCTGGGATGGCAGCTCCACCTTTCCAGCAATCTGCTTTTGGACCCTCAATTCCAGAGCTGTGGAATGAGGTGAGTGAAAAACTGAATTTCACTTGCTATAGATTTCTATGTGACTCATTTCTTCAGGGAAGGAGCTAAACAACCATCACAGTCCTGCTTCTCTGTGTCACCCCCAAGGCAGGGGGACACTCCTGCGTGGCACTGCAGGTGAGGTGGCACGGAACTGGAGGAGCAGGGGTGTGGGAGGTGAGGAAGCAGAAGCCTCCTGGCTGTTGCCAACCTCAATTTCTGGAACTGCTGCTTCGTCATGTATTCAGAGATAACTGCCTGTGTTAAATTCCAGCTGATTTACGTTTCAGTGGTGTGCTTTGTTCAGCTCAGAGTATGAATATAGACTCAGACAAGACATTTGTTTCTGTTTATCCAACTTGCAATTCAGTAATAGGCAGCAGATGGAAAAACAATACCCAAATTCTCTTGTATTCTCATTCTCTTGCTTTTTCCTACAAGGTTGGTGCTTGTTTCATGGACGGTGAGCATGGGCAGTGCTCACCAGCTCTGGGGCTGTTTCGTGTCCTTTCTCCTTCCCGGAGTGAGATTTCCCAGCTGGTCCTTGCCCTGCTGGGAGAGGAGGACTGGAGAAACTGGTTCTTCTGGTGGGGGGGGGGGGGAAGGAAAACTTCTGCAGTGCTGTGCTGCCTCCCTGTGGCTTTCCAGTTTATTTCCTAAAATGTTAGAACAAAAACCCCCACTACTTTGGGGTATAGCACAACTAAATAGCAACTTTCTGCCTTTCCTTTTGTCCAGATACAAGCAACTGTCCTGTGCAACCCAGGAGATCCATCAGATGCTAAACGTGTTCCAGACAGGCTCTGGGTAGGTACCACAGCCGTTCAGACAATCAGCAGAGCTGCTTGTAGCTCATGCTGATGAGATGCAAATTACCACCCCACAAACCAACAGAAGGAAAAATTGGAGGCAGTGATGGGGTGAGTGAGGTGGGAGGTGTCCCCACTGGTGGGTGACCTGCAGGTGTGACACTACAGCTGGTAGTAGAAAATCACATGTATTTTAAAACTGAAAAGACGTTTGTTATTCCAGAAAAAGCAGAGAATTAAAATAATAGATGTGAAATAAATGTTAATGAGTGACACATAAATGTAATGAGCTTCTAGTGCTCTTGTGTTTCACTGATGGACTCTCAAGTGAGAGTTATCTTTCCAGAGTGTGACATAGGGTAATCCTGGACTCCTGCTGGGGCTGTACTCTGAGCACCCCCAACAGCTACTGAATCTACACTAACAGAGTAGGAAAAAGAATTATTTTGCAATGAGTTGGACACTAATTATTTGACTCAAATGGCTTGTTTTGATTTTCTTTTTTCTCTAGAAATGGATCCTGTTGACAACAACAGCCTCCCAGGTGGGTGAAGGGGTTGTACTACAACTTTGAGCAATCATTTGTTTAGCTACTTGTATTTTGGACTGTGATAAGGGCTGAGCCACAACCAGGTTACACTCCATGATTCCCCATTTCAGCCGGGCAACACTTCTGTTTTGCCAGGCAGCCTTGAAAACACTTTCTGCTTTGAAGAGGTTTCTTTCCTGGTGGTGTTTTCCTAAACCCAGCATTTTGAGGTGTCAGTCTGAGCAGAACTCTGCTGACCTGGGAGGTTCTTTCCCAGCAGTGCTGCGAGTGCAGTATGTGGAAACGCGATCGGAGCCGAGGGGAGGTGGAGGGGCGTTGCTGTTACAAACAGATGTAACTTAGAAGCCCACGTATTTCTTACTCCCGAACCCCAGCTCGAAAATTCAATCTGGTGTTGCAACACTTATTTTTAGCGGGGCTGATTTATGGGAGCAGCAGGTTAGGGTCTGAGGTGGCTCAGAAGCCTCTCCACGGCTGCGCAGTACGCTGCGGCAGACCCACGGCGTGGGGGATGCTGGCTCCAGGCAGAGCTGCTGCCCTCCCTGCTGCACTTTCAGCCCTGGCCTTCACTTCAGTTTACACTCATTTTTTTTCCTCATTTTCTGAAACACTGGTAGCTTGGAAGTGCAGACAATAGGAAGCAGGGCATGTCGTGTGGCTCTTGGTGCACTGTGTGCAGGAGAAGCAGTAAAAGGAGGTTGGTTGGTTTGCTTCTGGTTGTGTTTGTTTTGCTTTAGAAAGCAGTGAGTAGTGGGTGATGCAGGAACAAACTGGTGGTGTGCAGGGCTCTGAAAAGTGGAGGCTGGATGCTGGGATGTAACCCAGGGTAACTGCTGGATGGAAATGATCTGGGTGTTAATGTTCATATCTTTCAGTTGGCACCTCACTCCCCAGTTTGAGGGGTCCTGTGAAGGGTCTCTCGTAAAATTGGTGTTATCTGGGCACTTTCATATTGAAGTGATGCTTTGGGTAAATGGTGAATTCAACTTATTATTCTCTTTATCCAGCATTGTTGTGCTTCAGGCAGGTTGCTGCAGCAGATCACTGGAGGGCAGAAGATGAGATGTTGGTTTCTGAAGGCTAAATGCTGTGAGTTATTGTCTAAGCCAAGGGTGAACTTAGGGCAAGGACAGTGTGTAGTATCTGCTGTAAAACCCAGCTGTGCTTCAGCTGGAGAGCAGAGAGGATAAAGATGTGAAATATTTCCCAAGTGCAATGCAAAGACAAGTTTTGTGATAGCTCTGGGTCTCACCACATCTTCCTCCACAGGGTTTGCCAGTACTGGGGTGGTGAGCAGTGGTGAGGTGGAGCCTGCTGTCCCATGAGCTCGTGTCACTCCTGGTGTGGGACAGAGGGAGAACAGGGCTCTTTCCTCCATCCCTCTCCACTGGGCTGTTCCTCCTCTTCCTCTCTTGCCTGAAATCCAGCCCCTTCATCTGCTCTTTGCCACACAGAGTATGACACCAGCCCCTGAGCAAAGAGAAGATGGGGTTTGCTGACCTGTGTGTCCAGCCCTGTGTGTCCACACATGTTAGCATGTGTGCCTGCCAGGAGTGCAGGCTCAGCCCTGCTGCTGCTTGGACCTCACCTCCCCCAGGCTGGATTCACCTGCCCTGGCCCCCGGGGCAGGCAGAGTGACCACAGAGGTGGGTGTTCTGTTTTCATTGGCATGCTGGCAAGAATGTAGAGCTTCAGATGTGCTGCAGAAGGACCAGGGAGAGAGAACAGGAAGCCCCATCCTGGGCTGAGGAGGAATAGCACAGCTGGATTCCTAGAACAGCTGCGTATCTTGGAGGTGCTCAGAATTTAAATAGAGAAAACACTGGAGAGATTTCCCAAGGCCTGATCTTTACTCTGTGCCTGGGCTGGTGACACGCAGATCTCAGTCTTCTGTGATGTTTCATGCTTCCTAGACCTCCAAAGATGCTGCATCCCCAAGGGCTGCTTGGAGAACACATGGAGGGGTTCTTTGAACTTGGTAAAGCCTCAGCCAGAAGGAAACACATTTTAACTGAGCTTTCCACCTTTTCATTTTCTCTCTCAAGCAGGGCTCTTGGTGCTGCAGCAGTTCTGTGTGTGCCTGTGCTTGTAGAGCTCCTTATCAGGGTTATTTCTGCTGATTTCTGATCCCACCCCATGCTGAAGTGGTTGCACAGCAATCTCTTCATCCCGAGAGCAGCGGCAATTAAATCTAATCTTTCAAATATTAACCAGAAGCTCTTTTTTAATTTTTTTCTTTTTTTTTTTTTTCTGCCAAACCTGTTATTGCACAAGTGGTGGGGTGTGTCAGTGTGAGACCTGGGGTGTGCTTTGCCAAAGCTTGTTATCGCCCGAGGAGCAGCGGTGTGTTAGGTGCTGCTGTTGGCCTGTCCTGTTGGGTGTCTCTGGGCTGGGCTGGGCTTGAAGGGCTGCACTGAGAAGCAGCAGCTGACAGCTCCTGACTATCCCATACGTGTCTTTGCTTTTGAGTGTCACCTAGCTGCACAGGCTGTTCCTTCTTTCTCAGCCTCCTCTCCCCTCCCACCCTGAGCTCTCCTGCCGGATGCAGGAGGGGGTTGATGGGGCTGTAGGAGCCTCGGTGGTTAATCTGGGATTGGAGTCGTGGCTCTGAGTGGCGAATGCCTGGATGAAGAAACATGTTTTCCCAGGAGCTTTGTGGCTGAGTAACCTCTGCCCCGGGTGATCCAGAGAGAAATCACCTCCTGGCCGCGGCCCAAACACAACAGGGATTAACTTTGCCCCGCGCGGGTGCCCGGCTGCTTTGGAGCTGTTAAGAGCCAGCGAGAGCGTGCGGTCCGGACAGAGTGGGGAGAGCTGTGCCTGCTGACATGGGGGCCAAGCTGCTGTGCCTCTTCCTCACCACTGCCCTCCTCGCCTACTATGTCTACATCCCCTTGCCCGACGATTTTGAGGAGCCCTGGAAAACGATGCTCGTCATGGCGACCTTTAAAACTGCCGGGCATCTGGTGAGTGTGGGGCTGGGCTTGGTGTGGGGCTGGCCCTGGGGGGAGTGCTCAGGGACTGGGGCTGCTCGTGGTGCCTCTGTGGCTGGCAGAGATGTGTCAATACATACATGTCATTCATGCGTATGTAATGGACTAAGTGAAGCACAGCAGTGTTGGAAATTAAGCATTGAACTTACTGTGACTATACAGAGACTTAGAAAAGATTTCGTTGTGCACTTTTGGAAAACAAAAAGTAGGGGCAGAGTAGCTAGAAGTGTTATGAATGCGGACAGACAATGCAAGTGAGTTTATTTTGCTTTATGGCCCTTTGAAGCTGAAGCACTGCTTGAATTTTTCCTGTTTCTGAGACCCTGCTTTTTGAGCTTCCTCGGAAGGGTTGTATTGGGTGTCAGAGGAAGGAAAACTGGAGCACTTCTGAAATATTTTTTCATGATTTCATGGGAATGTGACAGAAAAAAAACCCTAATTATTGGGGTGATGATGCTAAAGCATGTAGAAATTAGTCTGTATATAACTTGCTTGTTGTTTGGGTTTTTTTAATTGCTGCTGTAATCTCGCCTACCAAAAAATGGTACACAGGCAGCACAGAATGTGTCACAGTGATATTACACCCTGTCTGCAGTTGTATGGCAATATTCACTGGCGACGTGGTCCTTATGTCCTCCCACGCTGTTTCTGTGTCTCCTCCATCCCGGCTTCTCCCTCAGTCCAGTCGCGTTGCCCAGCCCAGGCTGCGTTGGCACCACGGCTGAGCTCCCACCTCCCGTGAGCTGCTCTGGGTCCAGCCCGCAGTCAATATCCACCAGCGGCCACGGCAGCATGACCACCAGCTCAAAACAAGGTCAAAGATGAAGGTTTGGGGGAGGAGGAGGAGGGCTGAGTGCTGCAGGCATCTTTCTGGGTGGCTACAAACAGACTGAGACTGCTTTTTTTGTTATATTTTTTACCTCCACCAAAACCTCTATTGAAAGGAGAGTGTAAGGAGCCAGGAGAGAGGTTTCTAGTGCTGTCTGAGGGATACTGAGGAGAGGTTTGCTTGCTGCGGGCACAGACACCCTGGCTCTTAGCTCTTTGCACTTGGATGTGGGGTGTGGCTGTTGGTGGAGTTTCAGATCAGTCATGCTGGTGTGATTTTCAGAAGTCTCTGGGAGCCATCTCTTTATGATTTTTCTGGTGGAGACAAGGGTGCATGTTGTCCTGAGATTTATTTTTTTTTTTTTTGTGGTGGTGTGTGTTTAATCATGGACTCTTTGCTGCTTCCTTGTTTGTTTTGATCTTGTGGCTTGAGGTCTGAGTGGTGGGAGATAAAAAAGTGTTGAGAAAGAAATTGCAGCCTGCACTTTTGATGTGCTGCTTTGCTTCTTCCCCTCCACAGCCTCCCTTTGGAGGTAGCCTGCGAGCAGGGTACGTGCACAGGTAGCTCCTTTCCCCCGGACATTAAGCAAGCAGAAGTGCTTTCTTTCCATGTTGGAGGCCTGTCTGTTTTCACTTGAACATGGAGTTGGTGTCTTCTGTGGCTGTTGCATTGGCTGCCTGTTCAGCCCGGTCTGCACTTGCAGCAGAGGTGTGGAGCAAGCCTGTTTTGCAACCTTGCCCTGATCTCGGGCACAACCATAACCCAAAGGGACTCTGACGAATCTGCAGGCTCTGCACTGGTGCAAATTAGATTTGAGAGGGCTCTAAAGTGTCCAAAGTACATTCTGAAGGGTCATCTGATTATAGGGCAGTCCCTCAACAGTAGGTCCAAATCTGCAGAAGGCAAAATGTTTTAGTCTTTCTGAGTCCCTGATGTTGGTTTGAAGAAAAGGAAACAATAGTCAGCCTCAGACCCCCTGAGCAAGAGGGTCCTCTCCAGGCTCTCAAAAGGACTTTCCAGGAAAACCATGAAGTGGACAATCTGTCCTCCTCCATCTTCTTTGCTTTAATAGCTTCTAGGGAGCTCTCCATCTTCATAGCCGAATTGTGTGAGATTTACTCCATCCCCAGAGTAACTAATGCTGTGTTTCAAATACTGTTCTCCCCCGTGTCGGTCTGCAGTCTGCAGTTGCTGACTGGCTGGGTCTGACACACTACATGGACGTGCTGATGCTCATCACGGACGCCGAGTACGTCGAGCCCACGTCCGATGAAAACGTCACCGTGACCGACACCGAGTTCGGCGGCGTTCCCGTCCGCCTGTTCGTGCCCAGAAAGGAGTCTGCTGGGCTGAGGAGAGGGGTGGTCTACTTCCATGGTGGAGGGTGGTGCCTCGGACACGCAGGTGAGCCCCTCTCTGCCGGTGCAAGGGGTCTGTGCGGGTGATCTCGGCCGCCCACGTTACACACTGCCTGTTGTTTGATGGGAGGTGCCACAGAGGGGGTCAGGGAACTGGTGTTTCACCAGTTAAAACCAGGTGGGGGGGTTGGAAAGTCTCCCGAAAGCCTCTGCAAAGAGGAACATGGTGTTGTCCATGAGCCTGTTCCCAAATGTGCTGGAGTATGTTCCAAGTGACTCATTTCATTTCAGGCATGAAATCCTACGATCATCTGACAAGATTGACTTCAAACATGTTAAATGCTGTCGTGGTATCAGTCAAGTAAGAGAGATTCTCCTTCTGGGTGGGATGAGGGTTTGGAATAAATTAATTTTGCAGTATCTGTTTTTTTGATCGGGTGCTTTCCTGCTGCTTTAAGTACTCATAAAGAAAAGCTGTCAGTGTTGCAGCAGCAGATTGTGGTTGGTGTGGACATTGCTTCATGAAGCTGGGTGAAGGGTATAATATTTGATCCTCCAGGACAGACAATTCTCATTTCCCTGGGCACAGAAAATAATGTTACACCCTTCTTGCCTCGGACAGCTACAGGTTGGCACCCAAGTACCGTTTTCCTGCTCAGTTTGAAGACGTGTACACGGTAACGAAGTTCTTCCTGCAGAGCAGTGTCCTCTCCCAGTATGGAGTGGACCCAGCACGGGTCTGTGTGGCAGGAGACAGTGCTGGTGGCAACTTGGCTGCAGCTGTGGCACAACAGGTAAAGAAAAAAGCTGGTTTGCCAGCTTAGTTGTTGTTATTATTATTTTCTGTCATTTCATGAGCACTTAAAGGGCTCCAGGCCAGCAAATTGAGCCCTTCAATGGCATCAAGGCAGCTTTGAGGTCCTCCCAACCTCTATACCCTAAAGAAAGGCTCCCTGCCCTGTAATTAAGACCTGTGTCACTCTATCCTTAAGCACATTAAGGTATGTTGTTTGAAAAGGGAATTTTAGCAATTTGACACATGTGGATGTGAGGAGCCTGGGGGTGGGAGAGGCAAATAAATCATCTGATTGCACACAGTTTGGTGCCTTTTGCTCTTCTCACTCGGGTTTATTTAATAAAGTCAGTGTGATGTTGTTGCTCTCTTGAGAAGTGATTGGGATCGTAATGAGTCTCACTTAGAAATGTTGTGAATTTGCCATGGACACCCAAGTCAGGAGACGAGGGAGAAGGTGGAAATTTATTAGTGAAGTGGGGAAAAGGGTGACATATAAGAAATGTCAGTGTTCAATCCGTCACATTTTATTTTTCATGTGTCTGAAATGCACAGAATTGTAGCTGTTTGAGTTCTAACGCCTCAGGGTTAAAAACCCAAACAGATGGATAAGCTCTAAATTGTGTGAAATGATTAAAGGAGCCTCAGGAACCTGCAATTTTTAAGCTGTAAGAATAGAAATTTTCTACAGTTATAGGAAAAAAACGCTTGTTACTACTGTGGAAAGCATCAGTGCTTCAAAAAAAATCTCACTGCTGCTAAAATCTCACTGCTTCATAACAATATATGGGAAATAATCTTTATCTTTCAACGTAATAATGAAAATTAAATTGTATTTGGTAATTAAGAGTTTTTAATACAATGTACTGTTTTAGGTGAGCTGCCTGTGAATTTAGAGAGCCCTTAAATTAATCTGTTCTGGATTTAGTGATAACTGTGTTTTGCTTGCATTGTAACGTGTGTGTCTGCATTAGTTCCTTACTTTTAGGTCTTCTGACAGCGTGAGAGAACTCAAAATTTCTAACCAACTTTTGGCATTTTGTTCTCCAGCTGCTAGAGGATTCTGAAGTCAAAACAAAACTCAAAGCCCAAGCTTTGCTTTATCCTGCTCTTCAAACCCTCGACCTGAATCTGCCGTCGTACCAAGACCATGAGAACAATCCCCTTCTCCCCAAGCTGCTGATGGTCAGGTTCTGGAGCGAGTATTTCACCTCGGACGTGTCTCTCAGGGAAGCGATGGCCTCCAACAAGCACGTCCCAGTGGAGTCCAGCCACTTGTTCCAGTTCGTAAACTGGAGCCGCCTGCTGCCGGCGGAGATGAAGCGGGGTCACGTTTACGCCGAGCCCACCTTCGGCGGCCCGGAGCTCGCGCAGAAGCACCCGGGGTTCCTGGACCCGCGGGCGGCCCCGCTGCTGGCCGACGACTCCCGGCTGCGCCGGCTGCCCCTCACCTACGTCCTCACCTGCGAGCACGACGTGCTGCGGGACGACGGGGTGATGTACGCCGCGCGGCTGCGGGCGGCCGCCGTGCCCGTCACGCACGATCACGCCAAGGACGCCTTCCACGGGGCGATGATGTTTGTCTCGGGCCCGGCCAAGCTGGCCGTGGGGCACCGGCTGTTGAACAGATACCTTGAGTGGCTAAAGGAGAACCTATGAGGGGAAGGCGTCGCTCCCGTACGCCCGGCTGGCGGGGGAGAGCGGGAGCTGGGTGAGTTTTTTGGGGCGTGATTGCCGGCTTCCCTGTGTTGCCCTGTGGTGTCTGGATTGCAGCGTTTCTCACCTTCCCTGGCAGAGAAACAGTCTGATTCTAACCCAAGTGTTACCACTTGGTTCACCCAAGTGAACCATCGGGGCCCTGGGGTTCCCCTCCCAGACAAGACCAGAAAGGGGGATGTGCCCGATGTTGGCTTGTGTCCGTTGCCTCTTGCTTTCTTCCTATCACAATCTCTTTGTGTCTCAGGCTGGTGCAGATGGGCACAGTCACAGCCACTTGGTCCTGTGTCCCATGCCAGCAAGACCCTGCTGCCTCCACGGGGCGATGGGCTGAGCAGAGGCACCGGGACCCGGCTCTGAGGCAGCTGATGAAACTCTGCCCATGGCAGCAGCACTTGGGCTCCTGCCCTTTCTTGTCTCTCTCCAGCACAGCTCAAGGCAAACACTTGGAAAACAGGTGGGATGGCTGCAAATGTGCAAATGTTTGGGTTTTGAGGGTTTTATTTGGGTTTTTTCATTGTTTGGTTTGGTCTTGTTGTTTTAAAGCATCTGTTTGTTTTAGTAATCGCTTTCTTTTATCCTTGTACTAGAAGAAAACGGCACAAAAACCATCACTGGGTGCTCACTAGCTGGAGGAGGACTGTGAAGGTCCCAGCCTCACAATAGCACTGCTCTACTTATTTGATAAATTATGTATCATGTGTTCTAATTATCCTTACAATTGTTCAGCACTTCTTACACCTGAATTATTAAAAATAAAGTTGGCCTGGCAGCTTTATGGCCTTGAAAAGAAAACACAGTTCACCTGTCAGCCTCAAACAAATGTCCTCTATGTAAATGTTTTGTGTATTAAATATAAAACCCTAAAGATTTTGAATGCCAAATGTACACACTGGTTGGCTACTGGTTTTAAACCGATCACGACACACCACAGACACATGGTGAGCATCCTGATTTTTAATTTTGCATAAAAGATACTGAATTTTCAATAACTATGGGTTTGGGTTGGTTGGTTGGGTTATTTTTTTTCTGAGTGTCTGCAGCCTGTTTAGATGGACTGTATATGGAGTGACTGCTGTGGTTTTCATCTTTATTACATTGAATATAAAAATTAAACTTATCTTTGATTCACAACAGTGTATTTTTGTCACTCAGATTGTCCCTCTTGTCAGAAAGGAATAACTTGTTGTGTTCAGTACACACGGTGACTGTTGCAAGCAGCCAGAGCAAGCCTAAGGAGTTGTTGTTTTTGCTGTTAATGTGAATACTTAGGAATTCCTGACTGGGGCTGCTGAAGAGGGAAGGAGGTCGAGTATAACCCCCATATGGCAGCAGGATGGAGGTGTTTGAGTGTGCACAGCCTCAGGCCCTGTGAGTGCTTGTGCGAGCTCCCGGCGGGTTGGGGATGCTGGCAGGTCCCAGCTCTGGCCTGCGGGACTGGGCTCTGTCTGCTGGCATCTCGAATGGAGTTTTATTTCTCCCTCACTTACTAATTAATAGCAGCTTAATATTCCTGAGGAATTAGGGGTTTGGAGCAGCCACCTTGTCCAGGCTGCCACTGACCTGGCATTCCCTCTGTCACAGCCTGGGCATCAGCTATGCTGGGGACATGGGGAGCACCTGAGGCTGTGGGGGGTCTGTTGGGAGGGCACTGCTACCCCTGCCTTGGCACCCCGAGCAGGGCTGTCAGTCCTTCCCACGCTTCCCCAGTGTGTGTGCAGCTCTTGGCAAAGCCAGGGAGGGCTTTGGATGCAGGTCCTGGTGTGTCTTCAGACAAATCCTCCTGGAAGGTGATGGGAAGAGCTTGGCAGGTTTGCTGGTGGGATGGTTGTCAGCCAAGAAGGGAGCCTGGGGAGGTGGTGAAGGAGGAGATGAAGCCATGCCTTGAAGGTAAATGCTTGAATTAGGGGAGAGTCTGACAGAGCAGGCATCCAGGAGATGAAGTAGTGAAGATGTTGGCAGTAAGAGAAGCAGAGCTGAAAGACATCTCTAAAAATTCTCTCTTTTAGAAAGCTTTCATACCTGTGAGGTAGTAGGAGAATTTCTAAGGAAAAATCCTAACACTATTGCCAACCTCTCCCTGAAGGCTCTTACACAACTCTGCATGGAGCAAGAAGTAAATTTCTTTTAACTACCAGCACCTAAATATGGACTCGTGATTGATTGGACTCTACATGCTTTTGATTAGGTTCCTAAAATAGACTTTTTGTGTTGGAAATGTTCGGTGAGGCACAAAATGAGAGGGTGAAGACTGCAGTGTCAGTGTCTCTGGCAGGAGAGGCTGAAGCTGCAGGAAGCAAAGCATTTATCCAGAGCAGAAAATGGCAAAAGCCACCCAGGGGAAGGGTGGGACAGGTACCTGCCACCAGTCCCAAACCTGCCCAGCTCTTTTGTAATCTTGTAGTGGAAATTCACAGAGCTCTTTTAAAGCTCAGCCTTCCCCTGGCAAAGAAAGCTCTTTCTTCTGGCTCTTTTTCAACATGTACTTGTTGTCTGGAGCTTTGGATCATCTTTCTTCTGAGCACTTGCCAAGTACAGGAGCTCCTTCAGCACCACAGGGCTCTTCAGCACAGGGAGAGGAGAAAAGAAGCGAAGCTTATCTTCTTCTCAGTTCTCTGTAGGTCCCCCTGAAAAGGAAGGAAGTGGATTTCAAAAGCCATTTCAGTGAGCCGTGTGCTGGCTGTTTCCAGGGATCCTCAGAGCTTCACTCTGAAATGCAGTGACCCCCTGGAGAAGAATTGATCCCAGGTTGGTTGGGATGAGTCCGTGTGCTGTTCCCTGTGTTATCAGGAGCAGGAATGAGCTTGACAAGGCCACAGCCCTCAGAGCTGAGTAGTGTGCCTGAGACCTGGAGATGCCCACCACACCGGTGCTCTGCCTGCAGCTGAAACATCCCCTTGTCCTGGGCATGACCTTCCCCTGCTGCAGACAGTAGTGAGTCTACAGGTAAAAATATAATCAAAACTGCACATAAAAATGCTGCTGTTTTTCTCTGAAAACAAGCAACAGTTTTTGTGCTGAGATAAACTGTTTGAGGAGCATTAATCCCAGCGAAGCAGACTCATTTTGCATTAGCAACATTTAAAGTTAAAATCATCACGACATTCCATAGCATCAGTGAATAAGCCAGCAGGCTTTGTAGAGTTAAAATGTGTGACGATACGAGAAGGAAGCTCTCTCTCCCTTAGCGCTCTGCTTTAATACAATGCAACATGTTTGAATCGCTTTGCTACCTCCAGCACGTCCCGACGCTGCGGCGCCCGCTGTGCCCATCTCGGGGTGTACCCGGGCGCCGCCGGGCACCGCTCATCTGCACGTCGCCCAAACCGCAGCCTTTCTTCCGAAAGCCGTTATCGCGACCCAGGGGACCGTCGGGCGCGTCGCGGGGCAGAGCCGCGTCCCGTCCCGTCCGGCTTCCCGCGGGGGTAGGACGCGGTTCCCACGCGGATCTCCACGAACGCAACCCTCCGTTCGCTCTCCGCGGGCACCTTCCCCCCGCCACCCGCTCGGCCAAACAGATCGCTCCTCTCCGCCTTGACTCATTAGTGATGGAGTCGTATGCAAACGAGGTCGGAAGGTGACGCCGGGCTGCGCTGCGGGATCCCCCCCGTCGACCCGAGACGTGCTCCAGGAGCGCCGGCGAGGAGGCAGCGCCCAGCCCCGGGATGGTGAGTGACCCTGTCACCCGAGAGCCGGCTCTCTGCCCCCCGCTTCTCCTCAGCACCCTGCAATTCCTCTCCTTGCTTCACCCCAGCTGCTCGCTTTAAATTGATCCCTCGGCCTTTTTCTAACGGCTACCTAAATGCCTCTGTCAATACAGGCATTTTAAAGTTATTATTTGTGTTTGAAGTGCTAATGTTCGTGCAGTGCTTCCTAGCAGGGAAATCTCCCTGAAGCGATGAGTTTCTCCTCACAGCCCGCACAGCCAGGCTTAGGTGAGCTGCTGGATCAGGGTTGTGTAGTTTTTGTCTCCTGAAGCACACAGTGTAAGTACTTAGAATTAGAAGTAGAAGTAGAATAGAATAGAATTTTAATTTTAATGATAATATAATTAGAATAGAATAAAAAGAATAAGTGCAGGTATCTGCTGGGTGTGACTGTGAAGTTCTGTTTATGCTGTACTTCATTCTGCCTTATTATTTACCTTTAAAATAAGAGTGCTTTAAGAGCTGAGCCCTCAAAACAACTCCTAGACACTGCAACAACTTTGGAAACACGTAAAACAATTACACAATTTGTGGAGGCTGTCGTTAGTGGATTTTGAGGCAGTGACGTGGCAGCTCTTTCAGAGATCAGACTTGGCTTGATTGCAGTTTTAATTTGCATCCTGCTTTTCTGACACTTTGTTTTCCCTGGTTTCTAATTGTTGTCCCAATATTTTAACCAGAGGCTCTTGCTCCAAGCTTGCTTTATCCTGGCATTGCCAGTGCAGATGCATTTTCCCTGAGGAGGGAGCACTTGAGATCTGACTCTATTCCTTACCCCATAGCATGAAAGCTTTTTTTTTTAACCAGACTTTTGAAAGAAAGGAAGATTTGTCCTTGGGCAAATTCACACTTGGTGCAGCTTCCTAGAAACCATTGCTCCACCAAGAGCAGGGGTTGTGCTCCTGGCTGGTGAGAGAAGAAGCTCTTTGGAGCCAGAGAAGATGCAATAGCAGAGCAGGGGGTTGTCAGTGGTCTCAGTAGTGGTGCCAGTGGCTCTCCTGTCACCCCTGGGTGTGCCAGTCTGGTGTGGTGCTGGCAGGGAACAGCCTCTGCTCCCTGGCTGTGCCATGGGGAACGTTGATATACGTGGGGCGTGGGCTTGGCAGAGGTCGTGAGCTGTGGCTGAATAAATCCCATGCAGTGGTACCTCTTCGTAGGAAGTTAACAACAAAAGCCACTTAAAGTTTGTGAATTTGGCTTCAAACGTGCTTTATCTTGAACTTGACTGTTCTGTCCCCTTGGTCACAGTTGTGTTCATGTCAGTGAGGACTTGGTGTAGCTGAACCATCCCTTCTTGGGAGGGATTTGTGTAGAAAGCTGAGAAGAGACTTGTCAAGTCTGAGGAGTAGAAATGCCCTGCGCCTGCAGAAATGGCTCAGGAGTGCTCCAGCACCTCTGCCATGGTGTGCAGGATATGTGCCCCACTGTCACAGCCCCCCTCACAGTGCTATTCCCACAATTCTGGCACCAAGTTGCCATCAAAACTGAACAAAGTGCATGATGAACAGTTTGATTAATTTAATAAACCCATTCTCTCCTATGTCTTAATTCTGAGTACTGCCATCGGAGTGTGGCCGTGTTGCTGCTAATGAATTCATCCTTTATCAGTCTTGATAGCAGACTTCTGCTTTAGTGATGAGTGAGGAGACCATGGGACAGGGGTTGGGTAACAGGAAGGCAGATGATTTCTACCAAGTGGTGACAGGTTTCACTTTCCCAGCCCCTGGCAGTGCTGTGGGTTTGGCTGAGTGGCAGCTGGCAGGTTATGGTGGATGCCTTCAGGTGATGCTTTGCTTCTGCTTCAAACCCCTCACACAGGTTTTTTTGCAAGTTTTCACCTCGCTCGGTTACTCTGGGCCATAGCTGGAAGTAGAAATCTTGTGTGGGTAAGGGATATTCTTCCAGCTCAAGTCTCACCATACAACCTGTAAGCAAATCACATCTTATGATCACAGCAGCAATAGAAAAAATGGCCATGCAATAGTCTTTGCTAATTCTTGGTATTTGTTTTCCTTTTGACTCTTCAGGCTATGAATGAGACAGATGGCTGTTTGCTAACGAGCAGAGTGCTAGAAAAGTATTACCTTTCCACCGTGTACACCCTTGAGTTCATTTTAGGCTTCCCTGGAAACACCATTGCTGTGTTCGGCTATATTTTCTGCCTGAGAAACTGGAAAAGTGGCAACATCTACCTGTTCAATTTATCCTTATCAGATTTATTATTTCTGTGTACTCTGCCAATACTCGTCAACAGCTACTCCAGAGATCAATGGGCAAAGGAGAGCATCCTGTGCCACAGCAACAGATTCCTGCTGCACGCCAACCTGTACAGCAGCATCCTTTTCCTCACCGTTATCAGCATTGATCGATACATGATCATAAAATATCCTTTCAGGGAACATTTCCTCCAGAAGAGGAAAACAGCCCTTATCGTGTCTGTCGCCATATGGATCTGGGTGATTCTAGAGCTGCTGCCCTTGATGTATTTCCTGGAGCCTCTGACTCCTGCCAACGACTACAAGTGTCTGGATTACGCCAGCTCTGGAGACTCCATCAAGAGCCTCATCTACAGCATGTTCCTGACTGTCTTTGGGTTCCTCATCCCTCTCATCATCATGTGCTACTTCTACGTGAAGATGGTTCTTTTTCTTAAAGACAGGAACGAGCAGCTCAGCTCCCTCCTGACGCTTGAGAAGCCCCTCACTCTGGTGGTGCTCACCATGGTTTTCTTCGCGGTGCTCTTTACCCCCTACCACATAATGCGCAACGTCCGCCTTGCCTCCCGAATACCAGACCTGGAGGTGCCTGTGTGCACTCAGGCTCTCATCAACACCATCTACATCATCACGAGGCCCATTGCCTTTCTGAACAGCGCCATCAACCCCGTGTTTTATTTCTTGATGGGCGACCACTTCAGAGAGATGCTGGTGACAAAAGTAAGGCAGGTCTTGGGCAGGCTGAGGAGAGGCGGCTGAACCCTCATGAGGAGACCTCTCGTGGTGGGAGGAACCTCTCTTATCACAAATGTACAGTGCTTTTCTTTTTTTAGATCACTTTATACATGCTGTAGAATATAGATGAGCTGATTGTGTTCCCCTAAATGGACTTGTTACCTTATTGTACAGGAGACCTGCTTCTGCTGCTGTGACTCCAGCAAGCCAGGAGTGATGATCCCTCAGAACAGTGCAGCAGGGAGTGATGCTCTCAGAGCAGGATACACTGTGGCCTATTAATAGTGTAAATAAAAGATATCATGGTTCTTAGAGGGAAAATACACTGCTTTCGGATGGCATCTTTGTGGGCCATAACTTGATGCTAGATCAGCCCCAGGCTTGGATAAAATGTGCCAGAGGCACTAATTCACATGGTTGACACAGTCTAGGGACCAAAGATAAGTCTTCTTTGTACAAGTGTTTGCAAACTCTGGGAAGTTTACCTTTCAATATAAACAACAGAGTCAGTTTCCATTGCCAGTAGAGATGGCACCTCGGATCTGGCCAGGGTTTGGCTGGGTGGAAGACTTTGTCCATGTGGCAGGGGCTGGGCTGCTGTTTGTGTTTGTAACAAGTGTGAGGAGGGCAGAAAACTGTGAATTTTGGCTTCTGCATTTTGCAGAAGCACTGAGACGTGTGTATTTATGTGCAGATGGGTTCCTTCATGCTTTCATACTGAAGCTGGATGCAGCTTGCAAAAGTAAGAATAAGAAAATCTGTCAGTTTAGTTTGTGATACCTACCTGCCTGATAATAAACTTTGCATCCTGTTTAGAAAAAACCCTAAGTTTGTGTTGTGTGTGTGCTCTTGCTCTTGATGCCTGTGCAGCTGCTCCACCTGCCTTTCCTTTTTCAAGTCAGAGTCTAATGCACTAGAGGAATTTTCTTCCACCTTATAGCACAAATATTAAGCTGAAGCACCTTTATTAGACTCACCTTTGCCTTTTGCAGTGGACAGAACAGGACTTTTTAAATAAATGTTTATTTTCTAAAACTTTGGGTCTTTCCTGTATCAGCTGAGTGGCTGTTTTTTCTTGTGGGGCACCAGGAGGGGTTGGTGGGGGTGGTTTTTTTAGCTATGTACCCATAGCAGAGGTGGGTGCACTCTGCCTGCATGTGCTGTTGGGCTTTAATATCAGAGGATTTGTGGTTGTCAGCTGTGACATCTGCCTGTCTGTGTTTGCTTTGACTGCTGCCATCCACCGTGGGCTTGAGAGAGAAGGTGGAAAGAGAAATATAGCATTTTTCAGCACAAGCCCACTTTCTGTTGAGCCTGATGACTGCCTCAAGCAGGAACCTGCCGAGCCACGTGCGCTGCCTGTCGCTGTGCAGCTCACTGCACCCCTGGCCCGAAGGGTCACCCAGCAGAGTCACTCTGAGGTTAGTGTGACAAAGGGGTGAACGATGGAGTGCCAGTTCAGTTTGCAACCCACGCAGAGCTCCTGGGTTTCTGTGGGTGGCTCCTTGCCCAGAGGATCACCATGGTTCCCACCCCAGGCCCATCAGGGATGATGCATGTTCCACGTCCCCTTCCTTCCTAGCAGCCCTGTTCCTCTGATGGTGGTTGCCACCATCTCCCCGGGGTATGGAAACCTCTTTCTTCACCTTCTGATGTCACGAGGCAGTTTTGTGATACCGGTCAGCCCTGGTTCCCCCCACGTAACGTGCAGGATGGTGCAATGGCAGCAACCCCCGTTGCACAAGTGCCAGCTCAGCGTCCGCATCTGGGCTGTGAACGGGGAAGGGGCTGCTGGGTGCTGGTTCAGGCCCCGAGATGAAGGCAGGAGATAAAAAAAATGCTTTCCAGAAAACACCTTGAGCAATACTCAGCTCGTGCAGCGCTGGCAGCTCAACCTCCCCCAGAGGCTGCATGGGCTGAGGGGCAGAGGGAGCCCAGCAGCCTCCCTGGGTGCTCCCAGGGATTAATTAGGGCTGTGTCAATGTGAACAGTGAGACACAGCCTGTTCCTAATGAGATCAGAAAGCACGATATCTCTGCCCTTTCTGAGAGCATGTGGGGTGGCCAGGCTGGCCAGGGGAGGGCAGCTGGCCCTGCCTGGTGCTGGCCCTGTCTGATACTCGTCCAGCCCGTGGGTTGGCACAAGGTGCTCTGAAGCTGGCACAGCCACCACAGCTGAGGCACGAGGATGTGGTCCTGTGACAGAGTTATCAAAGCAAGTTCTGGTTTTCCCATTAGCCGTCCTGTTACTGGCAGAGAGGTGACTCTGGGCTCTTCATATGACTCAGGAAGAAAGATTTTGCTTTTGTTCTGGTTTGTTTTTGTTGTTTTTTACAGTAAACAGTCGTGCAGAAAATCATGTTGCTTTGATACGTGGAAGGTCTGGGTTAAGATGGTCTTCTCAAGGCTGGGTGGGCTGGCAGAGAAGGCACTGCCAGCCCAACAACATCCAGGTGTCACTGCCCTGGTCCTGTCAGGGTCTGGCTCTGCTGTTCTGCTTAGGATGGGTCGAGGCCAGTCCAAGCTCTGTGACAGATCCCACTGCCCTCTCCTCACCAGAGACACATCTGTACAGCATGTGGCATCTCATACCCAGGTGATCAACGGCCAGGAGGTGATTTTTGTCTTCATAAACAATGAGTAGTGACAATTCTTATAGATTAACATGTTAATTTGTTGTGCTGTATCCATGGAGGCTGGTAGGGTCATCTGCTCCTTTTGAAGTGCACTGAGTCACTAAGAACACCTCCCTGTGTACACACCAGTGCTGCACTTTCCCACACGGTTATTCCCCATCAGCTTGGTACCCAGCAAGTGATCACCCACTCTAAATATATTCACTTTCTGATCAAATATACTAGTTATCCATCATAAAATAGGTGCAATGTCAGAAATTAGTCCCTGTGCATCCAAGAGCCCAGGGCTACTTAATAGAACTCCCACACATTATAGCAACTGTTATTTTATTATAGCAATGATGATATTACTCTAGTACATGTCCTGATCATCTCATGGCACACGAAATTGTAAAAGACTGAGGCTCGCTAATTAGAAAACCGGTTATTAATCCATTTAGCTGAAATTCTGAAGGACTGCACTAGCTCCAACTAAAGCTGCAGCTCGAGAGCTGTTAAGCACTTTTTTGGTTTCTATGCAATTAATCTGCAAGAAGAATACTAGAAAAATTACATCAACAGCTTCCCATGAAGCGGCAGCATCAATCTGCTCCCAGGGTGAGCAGTGAGGGGTCTGGGGGCCATGGGGGAGTGGGGCCAGCTGGGAACAGCCTCTATGCCCTGCAGTTACTCCCCTCTTCACCCAGATCCCGCAGCCCAGCCCCAAACTTGCTTTCGTTTCCCACACACCAGTGGGATTTGGAGCAGCGAACGAGCAACTAGAAATATTTGCATGCCCTGAGTAAGCAAACAACGCCCTGAGCGCTCGTTTGCTTCCAAAGAGGAGGGCGAGCCCTGGAGGCGGCACCTTCCCCGGCCACGCTCAGCATCTTCCCCTTCGCTGCTGTGTCCAGGGCTGAGCTGGGCTCTGCCTTTGGGCACAGCGACCCATGGGTGGCTCAGCTGCAGCACAGTCAGCAGCGGGTGGCATTTGCTGTTACAAGCAGAGTGCTGAAATCTCGGGCACCGGTTTGAGACTCAGGGTTATAAATCCCAGTGCTGAAAGATGCTGTTGGCAGCACTACCTGTGGCACAGGTGTGTGGACCAGCAGAGCCAGGCAGTGCGTAAAAATATCTCCAGAGCCTTTCTGTAGCAGGTATTATATCCCATTTCACATATTTATTTCCAAAAATCCACACTGGTGATGGTTTGTGTCTCGTTTCATCATTTCCAGTGTTTCCTTCTTCGTAACGTCTTGACTGCAGATGCTGTATCCCAACATTTGGGGCCACCAAAGATGCAGGGAGAGGAACTTAGAGTTTATTGACCATTTATTCCAAGACCAGCTGTTGTTTAATCCCAGGATTAATGTTAATTAAAGGAAATGTTTTCTATTTAGTAATATAGAAGTACATAATATCATAGGATCATGGGATAAGTGGGGTTGGAAGGCACCACAGGAGATTGTCTAATCCAACCTCCTGCTCGGAGCAGACAGCTGTGAGGTCAGGCCAGCAGAGCCACAGAAACTGTGAGTGGCAAGTCTGATTTCCCTCTATGTAAAGTGTTAGATACCAAACGGATAAAAATATATATAGCCAAAATAAAAAGCCAGCAGAGGACAGTCATACTGTGCTTCATTAGTGGTAGAGGACATAGAGGTGAGGAAGAGGTGGCAACGATCATATTAAATTTCAGATACAAAGTAAAGTGAGAAAACTTTTGACATGCACCAAAGATCAGAGCTTTTCATGTATCCGAGCCTATCCCAGCTCAAACCTGGTCCAGTAAAACCCAAACCAGAGAGCTGAGCTCCTCATGCTCTCCTGTGGCTGCTGGGCAGCATTGCAGCAGCTGCTTGGGGCTTACAACAGAGGAGAAATGAACTTTAATAATCCCTTAGTAACCCCATTTCCCAGTTTATCCTGATTATACAATATTGATAATGCAACAAATTAATTTTAACCCTTGTGATAATCTGGAACTGTGCCACTGGCAGCTCTTGCGTGGCCTGAGATGAACATCACGGAGGTGGCAGCAGCAGCAGCGGTCCCTCCAGCTCTGCCACCCCTCGCCAGGCTTTTGGCTTTGTTTTGCCCATCCTATGTTCGACTTCGAGCTGAAAATCTCCGTGGTAGAGTTACGTGTGCATGCTGCATTTTGGTGCTGAGCAGCACGAGTATCCTGAGCAGCATCCAGGGAAGTTTCATCAGAAACACCCCAAACACAAGCTCTTCTCATGGGTATATGCAGCTCAGGCAGGGCTGAGGTGGGGTGCAGGTGTGATGGGCTGAGTGGCCTCCCTGGGTGCATCCATGCAGTGCCCGGGCACTGCTGGCCAGTGCCAGCCCAGGCACCCCCACCCACCTCTGGCCCAGCCACCTCACACCCCACTCGGGATGCAGGCACCAGCACGGGCTGGGAACATCAGCACTGGGCTGCGATTCGGGCCCGGAGTGGGTTTTTTTTTTTTGGTTTCACTTTGGTTTGTCTTCCCTCATTTTGGGTGGGGACAGAAAACGCAGGCTCCAGAAGAACAGGAATTCAGCTGTGAGTCAGACTGAAAACAGTCCAAGTATTTTTCAGTGACGGTAAGTGATCTAAAAATAAATGTTCCTTGCGCTGAGCAGCGCCGGGTACAGCAAAGGGTCCCAGCGCGGGCACCCTCTCTCCCCCGTCTGAGGAGCCACCCCAGCCCCGACGGCTGCTTTCCCAATGCAGAAGCCAGGCTACGGGGCTACTTATAACCCCTGTTTTTAGGTGCCTGACGTGTCCGTCTGGCAGGGGGAGAGCTGCTTTCCAACGCGTGGCTGCGGGGGCGGGAGCTGCGGAGCGGGACCCGCCTGCTGCGGGAGGGCAGAGCCGGCTCCCGGCCCAGCGGCCGCCCGACAACTGCGGGTTTCCATTCATTCAGCTCCGATCCTCTGCAGCTCGGAGGATGTAAAGCGTCCTACAGCGCTTTTTCTGACACTTGGAGGGAATTTCCAGCCGTTGCCCAGCTGTGATTTGGTTGTGCTGGGTGTGTGTGCCCGGCTGTCCCCGCTGCCACCACGTGTGTCACACCGGTGTGTTCCCCACGGTGTTGCTGCTGCAGCCTCAGATGTTTAACTACCGGTGTTTACAGCTATAGAGATACTAATCCAGTTGCCTTTTGCTTGTTTTCAGTTTGGTTTCCACGTTCTAAAAATATTTAAGATAAATAACCTTCCTGGAGCCCAGGAAGACCTTCATTCTCCAGCAGCCAGCCAAGTGCACAGTTTTGCTCGTGTTGTTACCCCGAGGTCTGTGGGCAGCCAAACACGCTCTCACACTCACACGTTTGTTCACAGCAGCTCCACAGGGCGTGATCAGCAGCACAGGGGCCATGGGAACACCCTGAGGGTGGGATGCTGCAGGGAACTGGTGTCATGGGCAAGGCAGCTCTTAGACATGTTTGAATTCTTTTTACTTTTCTGCGTCTTATCTTGATTCTGATCCACAGGGGTGAAGCCAAACATTTAACTACTGTTTTTGACCCTATTTTGAGTCCATTCCTGCACTCTTACTTCACTTCCTGATGTAGTCACACAAGAATTGCAGGATGGAAAGACATGTGAATAACCTTCCAGTTGAAATAATTAGGTAATTTGAGAAATAAAAGCAATTCAGGGACTCGCATGATTAATTTTGAAATACATTCTGCACGCCCAGCTACTGTAAGGCTTGATCCTAGGAATTTTTTTCCTTCCTGGAGTCCAGCTTTGTTTTGGTGAGTGCTGTACAGCAGCAGACAACACATCCCACCTGCTGGTGGCTCGATGGCCTCTTTCTGATGGGAAAGATGGAAACTGTGACTCACACAGCCCTCCAACATCTGTAGGCCATGTGCTGTAGGTGCTGTTCTGTGACCCACGTGGCCAGGTGATGGTGTGCTGGGGGCTGGGAGTGACCCATGGCCTGGGTGAAGGGCTGTGTTTGTTGCTGAGCCAGAGGAGGGGATGCATCCCACCTGGCAGGTGATGGATCCAGGGCAGCAAATGGATCCCACCTGCCCCATCAGACTGGGTGGGGTGGCTCGGTGGGGCTTAAGTAGGAGCCATGGGGAAGGAGGTCTGTTTGCCCCAGGAGCTGCCAGTGTGAGGATGGCTGTGGAAGGGAGTGCCCAGAGCACCCTGCCAGGAGAGCAGGAGGAGCTGACAAGGTAAGAATGATGTTCCATTTCTCAAGTGTCTTTTTCTAGCTAAGCACTAGCTGACTGCAGCAGAGAATTTTCCTGCTGAATGTAGAGGAAACCCTTGTTAGATGCTCTGCTGGAGAGGCAAAAGCTCCCAGGAGTGTTTTCTGTGGAGTGAACCATCAGATGTGAGTGTGAGTTACTCTGGTGAAGCAAAGTGACTCAGTCTGGCTTTTCTGGCAATGGATGCACGTAGCCAGGGATGGTGCAGCAATGTGAAGGAAAGGCAGCTGCTCTTTGCTAAGATGCTCTGTGACACAAGTGGGAGGATTATGGAATGTGGCCCATGAAGCCCAAGCAGGGCTGGTCCCCAGGACCCATGATCTTCAGGGGATGAGTGTTGCTGGCTGAGTCAAGGCTTGTCCACGTCAGCCCTGTGCTGTAGGCTGTAGCTCCAGGCACATCCTCTCCTTAGAGCCATCCCCAAAGGTGATGGAAACTGTAAAGCTGTTTATTTCCTAATGCTACATCAAAATATCAACCCACTTTAAATGAAATGACCTTGCAGCTGATGCAAAATGTCCTCTGATGGAATGTAGCAGGTTTTAGTACCTTTGGAGTGACAACATAGAGTGTGAAGTTAGGAAAAAAAAAATTGCTTTGTCGGAGTCTCTGAATGAGGAAATAAAAGCTGTGGTCAGGGTGTGGAGAATTGGGAAAGCATCTCCATAAATAGTTGCCTGGTGGTCATTATATTGAATACTCTGGTTGAATTTGTACCCTTGTACAGCTGAAAACTCGGTCAGTGAGGCTACTCTTTTGGTTATTTTACTGAATGACTCAAATGTGTAATAGTCTCCTGGCATGTGGAGCCATCCCAGCAGATACTGCTCTGGTGGGCTGTGGGAGGTAGAGAGTGGGCAAGAAGGAAACCCCTTGGTTTAGGAGATGCCTTGGCTGACAAAAGAACGAGGTGCCTGGCAGGGACAGAGGGGGTCCCAGCTCAGAACTCTGCTCTGGAAGGGAGTGTGGGGGGCTGGTGCTGCTGGTGGGGGTTTAACCCCAACCACACTAGGTCTCCTGTAGCCACAGGGCAGGTGAAACCTGTGATGGGCACAGAGGGCATCAGTTACCTGCTAGAACCAGGGGTGCTGCTCCACCAGCCAGCACTGCTGATGTGCTGCACGGCTCCCCTGGTTTCTTCTCGGGTGGGTTTTGTTAACAATGGATATTAACATGTAATGACACTATTGTTAGTAATTATCAGATTGCTACTTAGTCATCTGTATGATTAATGGTGATTTGCTAAGCTATTTTCAGAGGGGTTTAAGAGGATATTCCGCATGGCAAAGCTCACGGCTGCTCTCTAAGCACGGGGAAGCTGGTAAAGGTTTTTTAGAGAAGCTTAGAATTTTTTTGGTACAGAACTGCACTATATGTCTTGCAGTGGGAAATACTACTTTAATAAGCATGTTGGTATTAAATTTAGTATGAAATCAGGAATAAGAGGGCTTTGATACGGTAAATTCCTTCCTCCTGCTCTTCCAGCACTGGTCCCTGGTGTATATGTCAGATGTTTATTCTAATCAATAACTTCTGTAAGGTCTCACCTCATAACACACATTTCTGCAGATGGAGCAAAAGGGAGGTAATGTGCACTCGTTCTATTCCATAGATACAAGTAAAAATAGGAAATTAAAGTATGAAAGGTAAATTTAATGCAAGCAACCATCCAGGAGCCAGCGTGCCTGAGCCCCAAGGGAGATGTGTACGCACCAGCCTCTGGCCTCTGCTTGCAGGGCAAGTGACTCAAAATGTGTGAATCATTCAAATGGGCTTTTTCCATCCTTGCAGTGGTAGCTGATGCAAGCTAGCTTAAAAAAAAAAAAAAAAAGAAGGAAAAAAAATTGGACTCTCTTTTTCCTCTTAAACTAACAAACTGACCAACCTGCATCTTATTTCCTCTAATTAGCTCATGGAAAGTCTTAAATTGCCATTACTTTAGATGATGAACCTTGGGCTGCTCACATCTCCCCTTTTTCTCCTGAAGGACTCCTGGTGCTGTATGAATTTACTGTTCTTATAACCAAATGAAGCCCAGGATGCCCAATTGTGTTTTTCTGGCAGGCTGCTGGAGGAAATCCTCCTTCTGAAGGAGCACAATGGCTGGTGATTCCTCTGGGGCGAGCAGCAGCCAGCAAAAACAAACCTTATCCTATTATAGTACACTTCTACAAAGGCTTGAATTAAAAAGCTTATGTATGAGCTCCAACTATCATCATTTTATTTCTAATATTATAGGTTTGAGTGGGGAGGAAGTACTTTATCATCTTTTTTTTTTTCTCTTTATGGTGTGTGTGGAAATTATAGTTTTCAATGTGCATTTTAAATCCAGTATAGTTGCAGGGAATTATTTTGGTATGGACTAGCCTAAGCCACACTGGTTTGTAGTGATGGGACAGCAGTGACCTTGCTAGTGCCACAAGGCCCCTGTCTCACCTGGTCTTCTGCAGGGCTTGGGGTTTTTATTGCCATTTATGTCTTTATGCTCATCTCATTCTGGAGTGAGGTTACTGGGCTGCAGAAAAGACACTGGAGAGTACAAGGGCACTGCTGGAGATGGTGTGAAGTGTTCTGTCAAGGGCAAGGTGCAGAGGGACCAGCTGCAGTGAGCTCCTGTTTCTGAAGGTGATGCTGCCCCTAAAGCAGAAGCATCTCTGAGAATGTGAGAGCTACTCTGGGAAATGGTGGGGTGGGGACTCTGCCCTTTGCAGCTCCAAAGGAGCCTTTGGTAGGACCCAGAGAAAGCAGCATTGATCATCTTGAAGTTGTTTTGACTGTTGGCCATCTCAGTTCTCCAACAGTGAGCTCCTCAGCTACTGTAATGCAGCTGGTCCCAGATGTGGCAGTTAGCAAGAATTATTTCACAGCTGAAGAGATGTTTAAAAGCAGCTGTTGAATTTGACCTTCCATTTATTTTTGCTTCTGCTTTCAGCAGCAGTGCTGAAGTGATCACCAGTTCAGCTAGTGAATGGCCAAAGCACTGCTCTAGCCTCCACCAGTGCTGTGTGGAGCTTACAGGCTCTGATGGTCTGTGCCTTCCACAAAGGCTCCAGCCTTGTCCACTGAAATAAATCCACCTAATATTCATTTACCAAAAATCTGCTCTTTTGACGTGCACCTTACGCTCACAGCTTAGTGAGGAACTTTAAATATGGAGAATGCAGCTCATGTTTGCAGAAGAAGCTAATCATTAACCCGAGGCTCTGCAGCCCCTGACCTCTGCCCTGCTGTGCCCGCAGCTTCCACCCATTGCATCAACCCGGCCCCTCGGAGCCAGCCCTGCTCTGTTTTCATTTCCCTGGCACAGCAGGCTGGGCCAGGGCTGCCCTTGGGTGCAGATGCTTCCAGAACACAGTCACCAGCCCGTGCACTCTCTGGACGGGGTGGCTGTTTCTAGGACCAGGTCTGTAGTAGGAAAACAGATCCTGGAATTTCTGGGGTTGATTTGTGGCCACGCTGTGGTTACGTGGCAGGTGCATTGGTTTGTTTGTAGCTCCCCAGCAATGTGCAACTACAGGAAAAATTCTCTGAATTTGTTGTGTTTTGGTTATTTTATTTATTTATTTATTTTTACATGTCCAGACTCAGATCCTGGGTGACAGGAGGACAAGTAATCTTCTGTTATCTTCCTTTTTTTTTTTTTTTTTTTCTGGTCTGATAACACTTCCTTTGGGCACGAAAGGATGCCTGGGTGTATATGGATGAGGGCTGTTGGCAGGGGAGTTGCCATAACAAAGCACTGTGGCCTTTTGAGATGATGTGAACCCAATGCCAACTCCCAAATACTTTATCTGTGTTGGTTAATTCCTCAGATGGGGAAAATATGTGCTATAAAAAAAATGCTTGTTTGGAGGGTGTTTCATAGCAGATGATGTGTTTGAAAGTAGGTCTCAACTAGACCCCTGAAATTTAGTGTTTCCAAAGAAATTGTGAACTCTGGTCTACTGGAGAGACAGGGAGTTGCTGAAGGGTGAGGCAGTAGTGATCCATGAGCTCGAATACCTTGGAATTTCCATTTGCAATGAGAATTTGGGTTAACTTTTGCTCGTGGAGCCAGAGGTGCAGCTGAGCCCTGGTACTGGGGGAGGTAAACCCCCTCACAACACTGCAGCACCTCCTTCAAACCCAGCACAGCTTAACTGGCACCTAAAAACTTGCTTTTAGGGGTGGGATCCTGTGTTCTGCTGTGAGCTGTGAAGCACAAAGCACTGTGGGGCTGCTCGGGGCAGCCTGGCTGGGGTGACACAGGGTGGGATGTGCATGGCTGTGCTGGCACCTCTGTGGGGGTCCATGGCCTGGCACCCTGGGCTCCTCCTGCTCTAGAGGGGGTGTTTACAGTCCCTGCTCTCCTGGGATGTCACCTGCAGCGTGTTTCCCAAGCACATCCAGCATGAGCTGAGGTGTGGGAAGAGCCCGTGGGCACAGGCTCCCTTCCCCGTGGGCACAGTGCCACGGGCTGACAAACACCCGGGGCCACGGCTCTTTCAGGGCACGTCCTGCTGTCCTCCTGCCCAGCCCCTCAAAAACAACCACCCCAAACACCAGCTCACAGGTATTTTTCCCCCCTCTGAGTGTTCACAACTGAGCTTTGGCACCGCAGGGTTTGCGCTTCGCTGAGCAGAGCGTGGGAACTGTGCCCACGTGGGTGACCGTCCGTGCCCAGGGGGCACCCCGGGGGTCCCCCAGCCCCTCATGCACCCCTCCTCGCTGCATCCCTGCCGGGGATGGAGGAGGGCAGGGTGTCCGCGGCTCCGTCCCCAGCTCCGCGGCACAGCCGCTGCCGGTGCTTTTCCCGGGGGCTGCTCGGCGGCTCCTCGGTGGGCAGGGCTCGGCTCCCACCCTGCGCCAGCCTTAAAAGGCGAGGAACGGCGTTTCCCTCGTGGCTCGGGGGCTGGCGTGCTAAAACGGGAGCCTAAAACGGCCTCTGGCTCTGGATGGAGACGGCAGAAGGGGTGTGAAAATAAACAGCAGTGTGCAAAGTCGTGCAAGGGGCTAGAACGAGGGGTCTGCCTGGGGCTGGGGGAATACTGTTTGCAGAGCTTTGAAAAAATCTGCCTTCCCTTTGCTAGAAAAAAAGAAAAAAAATACAAGAAAATAGCATTCTCTTTATTTGGCTAAAAATGTGGGGCAGCGAGTCACGCCTGCCGTGGTGATTTTCATGTAATTATTTATGTGTGTGTGTGTGTATGCCAACCTGCTGTACTTCGTGCTCACACCAAAATTAATCTGAAATGTGATTTTAATCTCCCTCCCTCGTTGGCAGGAAGGGAAATGTGGTTCCTGTTGCACAGGGCTGCGTGAGCAGGGGCAGGGGGACTCCCTGCCAAAGGCTGGGTATATTATTTTAGAGCCTCTCTGCCACTCGGTGTTAAAATGAGCCAGCAATATTAATAGGTCTCAGCATTTCAGTGGCAGATCCAGCCAATATCACTCTGGCGAGCTACTGGTCATCAGCTGATGCTGCTGTAACAAACGTCGGGGGGGGGGAATGATGGTCGTGCTTTAGATTGTGATCCTTTAAAAACACCTCAGTTCCTCAAATTGCTGTTTCTTGTGAGAAGGAAGAGTCGCCGTGCACTTCCACTTGTAAAACTCATCAGTTTTGCACCAAAACGCTTTGAAAATGCGATTGCTTTGGATTGCAGGGATATAAAACCCTCTCGCAAAGCAAAGGAAATACTTTGATAAAATGCCAAAATGCCAGAGCTCTTGCCCAGACCAGAGTTTACTGCTTCTGTCAGCAGAGCAGAATACACACGTTGAGTTAAATATTAAAAGCAGCTAAGAAGTGGTTGGCTGCAGTGTCTTTCCATGAAGAATTGGTGTTTTTTGGGTATTTTTCTAACTGTGGCTGGTAAACTTGTGGGTGCTTTTGCTCAGTCTGCATCTCAAAATGCCACTTGACTGCTGCAACATGTCACTGCATCTTTGTTAGCTTTGTGAAGTGAGCAGACCTGTCCCTTATGTGCAGCTCTTCCCTGGCTCCAGCTGTTGCAGCCAATGGCACCGTGTGGTGCAGGTGGGATGTGCAGAGCCAGCCCCCCTCGGGTGCTTTTTCCTTCCATCTCCATGAATTTCTGTATTATTGCCCACTGAGGGGTTTTGGGAGGGTTCATGCCCGGGATTTGAATTCCTGCAGGGTCTTTGCCTCACTGAGCCTCCTTCGTGCCACACTCAGAAGCTGAACTCATTGAAGTGCAGTGCTTCAGATGAATAAGTTGGACCTGCTGTGTTATACTTCAGCATAAATAGTTATATAGAGTGTTCCTGGGGGGGGAAAAAGGTGGAAGGGCAGAAAATTTGTTTGCAGGCTCTGTGTGAGTCCATGGGTAGTTAGCAGAGCATCAGGCAGTCCTCATATGGACCCCAGTATTTCCAGGGTCTGGAGAGACACGAGTGCTCTGGATGGGGGGGATCCAAGCAAGACTCACTGTGGTTGTTCCACAGCTGCTTTGTCATCGATTCCCAAATCCCGTTTTATTTTTTATTGTTGTGGCTACGGAACACTTTCTGCTGTTGCAATAAATGCTGTTGTGGGTGCCTAGAATACCAACTGGGAGCCTGGGCCCTGTGGAGGTAGGGGGGAGATGAAGTCGAAGGGAATGACACCATGATAAAAATACTAGGTTTTTATTGTTAGGTGAAAGGCCACTTGTGCAAATCCTGTGGGCCCTCAGCTGTGAAATAGCAATACCATCCAAGTCTAAGGCTTTGTACTTAGCTATAATAGAAAGGAAAGAGTGCTGGGATCTGGCCTGTGAAGGCCAATTTAGAATACTGGAGGGAAGAGTTTGGCACAAAGAAATGACTGTTGGTCACGGGTCACTGAAGAGATATTTGTGATATTTGCTGGGCTTTTTCCTTTTATTAGACCTTCAAGAGTTGTTCAGGGGCTGCCAAAAGTGTTGGTTTTATTAGGTCTTGGGAAGTTGTGTCTTGCTCTGTTGTATGTATGATGTCATATGTGCAAACCAAAGCTATGTCATATTTTATGATGGTCATAAAATGTTAAGAGATTAACAGGCATCTCTACCTTGAAAAAACAACAACAAACAATTGGTGGTTTTCTTTTTTTTACCCATGAGGGTCAGGAGAACAAGATGAGCTTTTATACATTCAGAACACTAATGATGCTCTTGTATTTAATTGGAAATCCTGTCCAACGTGCACATAACACCTCCCAAAAATCAGCCACTGATGCTGAAGAACCAGGGGAGAATCTGTGTGAAACTTCAGTCTGGGTGGCACATGTCTCCATTTAAGGATTAATGACTTTTGAAAACGTTAGCAGTGGGATTGGCCGTTTCCAGAAGCGTTACTGCAGGGGGGGGTGTGTACCACTTAGAGGAGAAAAATAATCTGCTCTAGGAAATTGAGTTGTAGTCTCCCTGCTGACAGGGGGAATACAACTTTCCTCAGAGAGCTGCTGCACACACAGATGTGCTGCTGGCATCACGGGCACTGGGATGCTGGGAAACTTCAGTGCTTGGGGGAGCCTTGCCCAGAGCAGAGGATAAGTGAGAGAAATGAGGAGCCCTTCCAGGAGTTAATACTTGATTTGGCCGAGTCGGTGAGGGCAGGAATGTGATAATGCTCTGAAAAAAAAACACAACAGGGAGGTTGTGATGAGCAGGGCAGGAGAGGAGCTATGCTGGCTGTTTGCCAGGTGGTGGGATGGGAACAGGTAGAATAATAATAATAAAAAAACAAGTTTAAATAAAGCAGCAGGGCTGGAAACCTGCAGAAAAGCTTCGTGGTGAAGGATTGCCTGGAGGTAGGAGAGGGGTGCCGTTGGCTGAGTGTAAGGCTGCACAAGGCTCCAGGGAAGGTGCTGGGCAGTGGCAGCACGAACTGCCCTTTAGCAAATGGAGAGAAGCTTCTTCTCAGTCCTCAAAATCCCCATCTCTGCTGTGTTAGGCATCCGAGTTTGTCCTGTGAACCAGGCTCAAGTTGCTGCGTTGCCAAGAGGTCTGTCCTTTGAAGGGCTGGCTTTGCAGAGTCGTTCCTGTAACAAACTCGCATTCCTCAGGAAATAACAAACACTTCAGGCTGGTGATTCACTTCTGAGAGTCCCTGGGAGTTAGGAGAAATGAAATTAGTTGTGAATCCTAGGGGGAAAATGGCATTTTTTCAAGGGCTGTAGCATACTCAGAGTGCAGATCTTTGTTAAGCCCATGCCATGGAAGGAGATTTTGAAAATAATGGCAAACAGCAAAGGTGTTAGTGGCAATTAACCATCCTGGGTCTTACACTGGTATTTGATACTGAGAAAAAAGAAGAGGTAATGCAGTAAACAGAAGGTCAAGGTGGGGGATGAGCTGATAACCTCCCCAGTCCATTAACTTGGCATTAATGGAGCACTGTGTATTGCTCCTGATAGGAAATGAGGATATTTCTGCTTCCAGAATTACAAATGGGGTTAATTAGAAGGTGAAAGAAAGGGATTCTCCTGCATGAAGAGCAAAATGCACGGGAGCACAGCTCCTTGCCTCTTCTAAATGCCAAGCTTAGGCTGGCGTGTGTCCAGGGAGCAAAGTAGTCTGGAGTGTAAACAGATCGTGAGCATCAGCTGCTTGGGGCATATGTTGGCCTGCTCCTCAGACTGCTCACTGGATCACTTTTAAAACTATGTTATTTTATGCCTGGATACATTTAACTAATAAAATAAGAAGTCAGAAAGGCCTTCTGTAGCTATCAACGTTGCTTGGGGTTTCACCTCTGTAGGAAAAACCAGAACACAGAAGCCAGGTAAGCACCAGTCATTTTAACTGGGGGATTTTGCCTGCCTACTGTGTTCAGGAATTGGGTATTTCCTTGGCCAACATGCTCCTCGTGGTGGGCTGGATGCTCCTAAAGGTCTAGAATCCAGCCACTTCCATGATTGGAACAGTACCAGGCAGAGGCTGGGGAGCAGAGGTGTCCCCACTGCTGCCACTGTGCTGGTGTCCCCAGCCAGCCCAGGCATCTGCTGCAGTTGCACCATTGCTTTTGGAAGAGAAGTCTCCAAACAGGCAGGTACAAGAGTCTTTTGCAGCCCAGGTTTATTATTACAAATTATGCTGTTTAATATAAAACTATTGGGATGCTGCTACTCGTTCCTCTATCAAGGAAGAGACCTTTGCCTCTGATTCAAGCTTCTCGACGTGACCTAGAGCAGGAAAGCAAAGCAGTTATCTCCAGGGATGGTGAGGAGGACCCAGGATGCTTTATCTCCCAGCTCCAGAGAGGAGATTGTCCTTGTGCTTCCCACACTTCCTCTGACTCGGATAACCCTTTGCAAATTAACCAGTGTCCTCGTTCTTCCCAAACAAAACAAAATGCTCCTGCCCCTGAGAACTTTGAAAATCATTATTTTTCAAAGTAGACCCAAAGACCTGATCAACATTTGGGGAAAAATAAAAATAATGAAAAGAACAGGGTCATCTGTCTGCCCAGGCAAAAGTCAGCTTTAATACAAAAGTACTAAAGTTATGGGGATATTGAGAACAGAAAGCATTTTAACACAGAAAAAGCAGCACCACAGGGTCAGTTCTGTCCTGTTGGAAGTGGCCAGGACTTTTTTTCCTTCACTGGGAGGGAAGTAGAATTTGGGAAGTTCCATATGAATTCTTCTTTTCTTGGCTTTATATTTTACTAGATTATCATTTGAACGTGTAGCTTCAGCTTCATATATTAGCTTCATTTTATTTTTATTCCTATTGTGGGTCACCAGTGTTCCTCCTCTGCAGAAAAAATCTGATTTAATTGCATGGCTTTCCTAGGCAGTGTGGCTTCAGGGGGCCTCTCCTGCCCTTGCTGTCTTGTGCTGGTGGTGCCTGTGCTTTCCAGGGGGCTTCAGTGGCTCCTTATCTCAGCAGATAAAGCATGTATGGTTCTATTTATCCTTTATTAGTGTGAATAAATAGCAAATTTCCCCTCAAAGTTAGAGTCTTTTCTCCCACCTGCACGATGGCATCATCAGGCTGCCTGTTCTGGATGCTGCTGCAGTTGTTTGTGCTGGAAGTGGCACTGCCCCTCATTTTGGGTCTGAGGTGCCTGGCATGGGTCCCCCAAAGGCTTTAAAACCTCCTAGGTGGGGATGAGGGGTCTAGACTCCTGTCATCACTAAAACTGGGAGAGAAGGGATTTCTTGATCATACTTTTTTTAGCAAAACACAGGTCTGAATGAGAGTTATTCCCCCAAAAAGGCAGAAATTCTTTGCTTAAAGAAATGGAACAGGAAACCACCAACAAGAAAGCCCTGATTATAAACTTGGAGCCTTTCAGCATTATGGAGCATATTTGGGTTTTGGAAGAACATTTTGCTTTATGAATTTTTAATCCATTCTGCAGCCACTATAATTTGCATAATTATGAAATCATATTATTGACTGAAAAAAAATGAAGTCATGTAGGGCTGTTTACAAACCATGAGCAACCGTACACCCTGGTGGTGCCAGCAGATGCCACAGGAGCTGTGGAGCTGGATGTCTGTGTGTGTCCTTGCCTCTGCAGACAGCAGTGGCTGACAGTGTTGGGAGCAGATCCCCTGCAACAAGAACCTCAGCAGAGCTGCTCTGCCTGAGAGGCTTTTCTTCCAGGCTTTAACCTGGTCCCACAGCATCTTGGTATTCAAAATGTAAATCTTCAGGTCGTGTTTGCCTGTCTTTCCAACACCCAGCTTCTCTTTGTGAGGTGGCATCCTGAATAGAGGTGAGTAATACAGGAATGATCTGCAGAATGATAGTATTGCTTTAGTTGGAAGAGCCCTTAGGGATCATCAAGTCCAAC
>VYZU01065616.1:179488-208555 GCA_013401355.1 Ceyx cyanopectus | reverse complement strand
CATGGCAGGCACGGCCACCTCAGGAGGTGCCCACATCCCAGCCTGGGTCTTGCCTGCTGAGGAGTCACCCTGCCCTGGGATGCTTGGGCAGCTCCTACCTTCCCCTGCCACTGATCTTGTCCTCCCCACACACCACCCACCCTCCCTCCTCCTCATCAGCCCCTCTGCCAGCCGTGAAGGAGCTTTGCTCTTAACTTGCCCTGCAAGTCAGCGTTCTCCTTCTTCGTCGTGAACACATCAAAGCTCTTGGAGACTCTCCCCCCAGTCATGCTGGGATTTATTCTCCACATATTTCTCTGAGAGCCCTGAGGGAGGCACGTGAGCTTTCTGTACAGGCCCTGGAACCCTGAGGCGGGGGGTCTTCCTCCTCCCTTGGCAGTCTTGAGCAAGTCCCTTCCTCCGTTGCTTTCACCTGATCTCACCAAGTCACACTGATGCTGAGCCAGAGCCCAGCAACCTCAATACTGTGGCCATTGTGACATTACTACTGCCTCTCTGTAGGTGCCCCCAGAAGGCTCCTTGTCACCCTTTGTGACACAACCACCTCATCAAAGGGGAAGGTCTGCCCTGCCATGGCCAAGCCCTTGGCACCCATCTCCAGGGGCGTCTGCTCTCACAGCAGTCCAGGCTGAAGCACTGGCCCAGCTGTCCCCAAGAGGCTGTGGAGTCATGTGGAGACATGGACGGGTGATGACATACCTGTAGAATCCCTTCTTGTTATTCTTTGCATAAATCCTCTCTGCCAGACAGTCGTGCACAGCCTGGGCCAAGGAAACTGACTTTGTCTTTTAAATGCATGCTATGTCTTTCTCTTTTTTCTTTTCTTTATTTTTTTTTTTTTTTCCAATTTATGCAGTCATCTGTCTGTCAGTCTCCCCCCAAAACTTGTGGTTATGTCAGATAGCTTCTATCAAATTTATAAAGGGTTGTTTTGGTTTGTTTTCTTGTTCTGAATCTTTTATTTACCACCTGCTATTTTCATCTGCTGCCACCTGATTCTTGTATCAGAAGACACAGACAATTGCCTGTGCACCTTTCTTCCCCCTCCCAACCCAGAACATCTGTGTACAAGCTGCAGTCAGCAGAGAAATCAGAATGCCAAAGAACTGTCAAAATTAAGATAAACTCTTGATCTCCCATGTTCTAAAGCTTGGCACAAATCACAGATTTGCTTGGTTTAAACATGGCTTGCACTGACACTTGGTAAGTGTTTTAAGCATCCACTACATGGCTTTCTGTGAGCTGCTTGCTTTCAGATCATGAACAATTGTCCACGAACAATTCACTTCTGGCAAGATGACATAAAATTACAGCTCTGCCAGTCTAATTCTTATTGTTAAAATGAGCAGCATAAAAATAGCATACGAGTACAAAAGAAGCAAACCACTCTGTGTTAAAAAAAACAAACCAAAATGAGATTATTTTATTTCAAAATGTGTATTTAAATGGGCCATTAAAGATTATTTTTATTAATACAAGTAAGGAAAGTTTAAAATGAATGCCTTTCATTCAAACCAAAATCAACAGCTATCTGTTTCTGTATATATATATATATATAAAATTAAAACTTGCTTTGCATATAAGAGTTGCTCTTGTCTTCATAAAAGCCAATGCTTAGTGACAGAGTATACTTTTTGTTGTTTTGGTTTGTTTGGTTTTCATTGTCTCCAATTGATAAATGAGTTTGGGAAGGAAAAGCCTGAGACTCATTAGAGAATACATTTGCCAGTCATCCTTGCAGTGCTGGTGATTTAGATTTGTGGCCTAAAGTTGGTAGCATTAGCACATAATCAGATTCAAAATACTTTAAAATTAGGCACACGGAAGGGATCAGGAACAAAATGTCTATTCTGGAGACAGGGTCTGGACTGTTTTCTTTACCAAGGGGACCTTCAATTTTATACCAATTACAAACTATAATAAAGTGCCTGAAATATAGATAAAAGGTCAGTTAGAATGTTAAATCAGACATTGCTTATCTCATAAACCCCAATCTAACCATGTGACACAAATAATTAGAGGACACAAACCACCCTCAAAAGGAAGCTGTGCACAATAAGCCTGGTGGCAACAGGTATTACCTCATTAACATTGTATTTCATACAACACAGAGTGGGTTTGAACTAATTTTAAATATATATATGTACTTATGAGACCTGATCTTCCCTAGTGTTCCCTGTACTTCCACTGCAAACATCTCAGCACCACCTTGTTGCTGTGTCCTCCTTCTGCCAACACCATCTGCACTGCAGCATCCCAGACCCTCAGCCTCTGACAAACCTCCTCCCCAGTCCCCAGCAGCTCTGCTGCCCTTCCTTCACTTGTAGATCTGCCACAGTATTTTCAGCTTTTGCCCAGCTCCTGCTTTTCCTGCAGTGCAATGCTTTTTCTTACCTGCTATTTCTTACCCATCTATTTTGACCTGAAAATCGAGGAGGACGCTGCCTATTCTGTAAATGACACAGTGATGTGGGTGGTGATTCCCCAACCTCTGCTTCTGCTCTGGGGACAGGCAGCTGCTGTCAGGTGGAACAGGAGGTGGCTGAAGTCACCTTGCCTCTGTGAAGGAACTGCCACTTACAAAACATACAATAACTTAACTCCTTTGAGATCTGCCACGGGATGGATCAGAGAAAATTGCCCCAAACTGCACTAACATGCCCCGAATAGATGTGAAATGTCTCTGCACTGTAATGAGGAAACACCCTCTTCAAGCATCTCAAAATAAGGAACATGAAAAGTCACCACTACCTAGATACATCTGGAAGGCAGTGTCTTTTAAGGTTCTAGAATATTCTAGAGAATTAAGATAACATTTTGAGCTACACTGATGCTTTCAGAGGCTCACGGGTGCTGCTGGAGCAGCCCTGAAGAAGCAGTGGCTTTGTCTGCTTGCCCACACTCCTTCCTGGGGATGTGACAAGCTTGAGCCCAGTCTTTTTTGCTTCTGATGGGACTTTCTCCATGTGCCTCAATGAAGCAAGGGAGCTTCACAAATGACCTTTAAAAATGTTTATAAGAAACCCTAAGCACACAGCTTGTGAGCTGCCCTCAGGAAGGCAATAAATTCAGTCATTCTTATCAATTAAAAGATATTTCTGACATTATGCACACAATTCTCTTGAGAGTTTAGTGCTGGAGCTGTTGCTCTTGCATTTACAGCTTTGCACTGCTGCACACAGTAATTTTCTTTGCTGAGAGCATCCATTCCTAATGACCCCATAAAACACAGCAGTGGGAAGGTCAGACATGCCTGGTAACTTGCACAAGAAGGGAAGGGGCACCAGGTAGTGAATGAAGCTCACATAATGTTCAACCCTCTTGCTTGGCAGAAATATTCAGTGATAAATGTCCTCCCCAGGAAAATGTTCATCTGATAACATGAAATGGGCTCTGGGAATAGGTTGGCAGCCCAGCAAGTGAGCAGCCCTCCCATCTCTCTGGACACCTGCTTCCTCCTATCCTGAATCCTCCAGATCCCACCTCGAAGGGCACAGCTGAAAGCACACAGTTATCTGATGTTAATGACAGCCTGATTCCATTTATAACAGCAGCTTCATTAGTAAAATTTGTTCTATCAAATACTGGATGTGATCTGTTTCTTTTCCAACTCTATTTTCAATCAGGAAAAAGGGAATTCTCACCCTATTTTTGTTGCTGTGCGTTTCCTTCCAGCTGCTCTATGAGGCAGGCAAGACGAAATCTTTCAAAAAGAAGTACAAAAATCAAAATTAATAGGAAACTGCGTGTTAATTTTAATTATTGCCAAAGAATAAAGGCATCTCGCCTCTCCACAGCAGCATTTAAGCAATAAAGAGAAATGCAGTAATAATTATTTTCCTTGTACAATTGCCAAAGACAATAATTAAGACAGTTTAAACGTCACTGGAGACACTGGGAAATCAGCTGGGAGAGGAAGGGCACAGCTGTTCAGATAACATCTCCTCTGGCAGGGAAGGGAGGGAATTCAGTACAAATCTTTCAAAGACCATCATGTTGTTTAAATTAGTAGGATGAATAGATAAGAACTTACTGAAGGTGCCCATGAGGGGAATTGATACCTGTTGCTCTCTGAGTCTTGCTCTGAGGAGGAATTTTTGGGCTTCTCAAACAGGGGATAGAGCAGCTAGGAAGACAAGGCTTTGCTGATCAAATCATAGGAGATTTAGCATCATGATCATTCCTCCTGTTTATGCCTATGCCAATTAACAGGAGGGTAATTACAGCCCTGCTTTACAAGCAGGACAGGTCCCTGCAGTACTGTGAGCTGAGTGGGTTCAGAGGCAGAGGGAAAAAGTAGTAGTTTTTATGCAGATGTGGAGCAGCCCTTTAGCAGGCTTTCTGCAGATGTGGAGCAGCCCTTTAGCAGGCTTTGTGCAGATGTGGAGCAGCCTTTTAGGAAGCTTTGTGCAGATGTGGAGCAGCCCCTCATTTGCAATGTACGTGCTCATCAGCAGGTGTCACTACACTATCGGTTGCAAAAGTGTGTCTCCATCACTGTGAAATCCCACCTGAGCTGGTACCTGAGGTGGTTTTGCTGCACGCTCCAGAGGTGTTTATTGATTAGAGATGCATGTTCCTTTGGTTTTTGCTTTTAGCTAAAAAAAACTTACTCAAAGCAAGTAACTTACTCAAAGTTACCTTGCTACTTGCTACTGAGATACTGACCTTGAGATGTATCCCTGGGATTTAATTCTATGTTTGAGTCCTCTTACAAGACTTGGTCATTCCAGACAAAAATGTTGGTAGATAGTACGTGCTTCAAAGCCCCAAAGCCTGTGATAATTAATTCTCCTTGTTGTCTGATGCTGGCTTGCTGTGCACTAGATATTATAATATTAACAGTGCGAACACAGTGGAAAGCAAGGCAGTGAGTGAAAAGATGCATCTGATGTCTCACTGTGAGCTCTTTATTAACTCAGAGCTCCAAAACATTCCCCGTTGTTATGGCAAAAGCATTAGGGAGGAGAATGAGCTACAGGGAATCACACAGAAACATTGTCCAGAAGATGCTTTAAGACTGATTCCTCCCAGAACATTAAATGACCCTGGAGGATAATGTGTAGATTAACACTGAGATACCTCTTCCCAAACGGGGGCAAGATGAAGTCGTGGCTCTTGTGTTTATTAGACATGTTTAATTTTTCTGACTAGCCAAGCCAGTTCACAGATGGAGCATTAGCATAAAGTACTTTCTCTGCTTGGGCTGTGCTTAGGTTTGGAAAAAATGACTGTGCCAGTGAGTCAGAGACTTCAGCAGGACAAGCTCCTGAAGTAACTAGGTGGGGAGCTAGAAGCAAGGGGATGGAGATCAAAGGTGTGAACAAAGGGAGCAATTGGTGGCTAATTAGGCTCTTTTGTTTGGGGAACTCATTTGGTAGATTGAAAGAAAAATTGCCTTATGCATGGTTTTGACTATTTCTATCCAACTTTACAATCAGTAAATATAAAATTGCACTAGAAAATAACCCAGCAGCTTTGGTACAGGTTTGATTTCTGATGGGAAAAAAGATGTAAGGTAATGTCCTCACACCTACTGCTGCTGCAAAGAGGCAAGGTTTTTATAATCACCTGTATTTCAGTTGAATAAAGCACAACTTGCACACTGCCATCTGCCATCATTGACAGTGTTTGGCAGTTCCCATTCATTCCAATCCCACTCTCAGGGACTAACCCTTCCATAACTTCTTTCCATCCTGCTTTGTCAAGTATTGATTCCTTTGGACCCGTATGGTTTATGATACTGATTTTTTAATAGGTAATAAATCTTGACACACTGAGCTTATAGATGAGGACTTTCCTGTGCTCACCTTGTGCAGGTGTAGACAGACACAGACAACATGCAAGCTTAAAAATAATAACAGCAACAACAAAGGAACACTAATAATGACATCTAATCATGCTGCAGTAACACAGGAGTCTTACATGAGTCTCCTTGAATCTGTTATGTCACTGAAATGCTGAATGTTACAGCAGGCTCAGCTGGGAATACTTCTGCTCTTAGTAAAGATGAAATGTCAATACTTTCCCACCAGTCTCAAAAGCATCATGGTCTTTACAACTTGTTTCTGTTCTATTCTGAAGGTTCCTCATAGGTAGTTCAGTGCTTTAGAAAACTTTTCTTTGCATCTTTTCAGTAAAAGAAATTCTTTTGCTTAACTGTGGAACATGGCATTTTTTTTCTTCCTTCCCTTATTTATCTTTGTTCCACTTTTGTGATACATTTTGCATTTACATTATCTACAGCACTCTGGTAACACTGCACTAAACCTATTCACCTCAGGAAGAGCTGCCTGCTGAGCTCTGAAAAGATGCAACAGTGCAGATTATAATTGCTGGTAGAGTTTCCAGTTCTTAAAAATCACATTCCATTTGAAAAGTTTCTTTTTTTTTTTAAGGTTTTGTAAGGTCCTGTCTGCTTGCCTAATATACTTGCTAGGACACGTTTTCTTGCTAGAATTTTCGTGGCCAAGTCTCTTCAGGAGAATCAGATGCTGAAGTACTAGAAATTTCCAAAGTATGAAAATCTTACCTGCTGCTTCTCAAACACATTTTCTACGACTGAGAGCAAAAATCCTAAGTAAGCATTCTCCTTTCATTTTCTTTAGCCTTCTTCTCAAGCACAAGAGCCTGAAAGCAGCTTTGGAGTTTGATTTTAATGCAGAGTATGCATTTCACTCAGATCCAGGACCTCACCACAATTATGGCTGCTTCTTGTTGTTTTGAGGATTTTTTGAAGCTTTGGCAACGGCGCCCATTATCTAAATTTTAGCCTTATTATCCCTGCATGGGTGATGGACTGGAATGGCCACACTCACACCCACTCTTGAGACAGATTCTTAAAAAAATACAGATTTTTTTGCCTTTGGAGGAGTGAAGCTCAGTGACACCTCAGAGTGACTATTTGCTACCCAGGCTGGCTGTGATCCAGTCTTTGCATCTGGCCTCACACAGGCATGAGGATCCCTTCATATGGGGATGTCTGAAGGAGTAGGACTTCACTAATAAATTGATCAAATTTCCCTTTTTATGTGCATATGTCTAAAAACAGATATATTTATATATGTAACAGCTACATAATAACATGAAATTACAGACAATGCTCTCTGCTTTCAGAGGGCGATTCATGGAACCTCTCTTGACAAAGTTTTAAGGTGGGTTGGATTCATGTTTACTGGTATCTATTTATCCTCATTTCATATCAAATGAAGTCATTTAGTGACCTGAGACAGCTGGAGTTAGATGAGCTGAACCCCATCCTAGAACAGAAGTGAAAATTCAAGCTGATCCATGAGTACTCAGCTTTGGCTTCAGTAACTAGAATATTAAACTCCAGCTATTACCCTATACTTCATCAGCTGTTATTTTTAGTCTGGCACCCATTTTTCTCCTTCATATTTTAATTTCCAAGAAGAGCCATGGAGCATGAATCAAGTCAAAGCACAGAAGAGAGAAGGAAAAGTGGAAGGAATATCTAGAATAACTCCTTCATAAAGCTGTTAATGAGGAAGGATAAACAGTAATTGTAAAAAGGACCAAAAAAAGCTTTTGGAGTATTATAGCAGTGCTATATTAAGTTACATGCTTAGAAATTAAGTGACTCACTACCATTTTCATACCACTAGTCCATTACCCCATTTTTAAAGTGCCCCACATGCCCCAAGCCTGGCAATGTGGAAATCTCTCCCAGTTTTCTGCTCTGTATGTCTGCAGGAGATTAAGGTGAGTTTCTTCCCTTTGTGCTTTGATATCTTTCATTTTTAGGCAGTGATTCTAATTCGTCCAAACCTGCTATGAATGTCGATTATTTCTATTTAAATGACTGAAGCCTCACCACCACAGAAACATTTTGGTGCTTTTGAGTGGCCACTTGGTGGTTTGCACCTGATGCTTCTGGATTTTGGAGTTCTCAAAGCTAACAGGGAAAACTGGTGGCATGCCACTGCTTGGAATTCCCAACACTGAACCTTCCCTGAGTTATGCTTCATGCCTGTGATCATTTTCCCCTGCAGATGCCAGGCTGGGGGTGCCCAGCCCACTGTGACTGCCCATGGCAGGTGACAGTCACTCCCATAGTAGATAACATCCCATGTCTGGAGTTCCCTGACCACAGCTGCCTCATTTAGGCTTTCTCAGGACTGAGCTATTCAATTTTAAGTGGCCTCAGGATGCCTGGACTTGGCAGACCTTCAGGTTCACAGTTAATATTGAACACAGACTTCCCCTTTGTCATTTCTTTTTACAGCTGGTATCTCTGTAACCTGCAATGAGCTAATATCTCCTCTCACAGCGGGTATTTTTTAAGGAAACTTTTACAATGTTTTTCTATTTGCATATCTGCAATTACCTCACGTGAGTTTGCAGTACAAAAGATATTAAATGAGTAGATTTCAGGATTGATAACAACCTGTTACTCCATCATAATACTTTCCTCTAAGAACCTAAAAGGGAATGAGACAAAAACTATTTTTGCACTCTCTGCCAACAAATTGATAGATAGTAAAACTCAAATGATAAAAATCAATAAATTGATTTATTGAGTGTAACTCAATACATTTTGTACCATGTACCAGCAGATTGGAAAGCACAAAATACTTTTAGTTGGACCCTGTTATTACAGTATTGAGCAAAATGGAATTTTGGAATAGTGCAAATGAAATTATCTGGCTCCTTCATGCTTTCTTGTTTATAATAGGCAGGGTTATTGCCTCACAGATTTCTGCTGCATAAATGTCAAAGCTGTCATGGTATTTCCAGGGAAATTGTTATGTCAAGATTAGAAGACTTGTAAGGAAAAAGCACAGAAGGAAAATCACTAAAAGCTGAAAGGGGCAAAAAAGCAGAAGGAAATAGAAAACAGAAATGAAAAGGAGCAAGGAAATACCTATGGTGATTCAGTTTGGGTAACATAAATGGTTAAAGTGTGGCCTCGTGAGTTAAGAACTGCACAAGAAAAAGGAGACTGGGAGTTCAAAACCAAATTCTCTTTACATGTTCATTGCCATGTGATGTTTCATCTTGTGCAGCACGATGACATTTGGTCCAAGTAGAAAGCACCACCACCTTCAGTTGCTTGTCATGGCAACTTGACTATGAAATTCCCATTTCCAAGTATAATCTGTCTTATTTTAATTTACATTTGAAGAATGCTGCTAGATAAATTAGCAATAAAAATACAATCTAATTATAAGGGAAAGCAGACGTATCCCTCTCTCAATTAGTCACATTTAATTGCAGTAAAATGTAAGGAGTACCTGGTGAAAGTTTATGTCAAGGTGCATCTGCAGAGGAGTCTGCAACTTTAGACAATGCCAATTTGGGTGGATTTTAATGGAACTTAAATAGGCATTTTTATAAAATCCAAGCTTCAAGTCCTCCCCTGAAGCAGGTGATAATAAAAAAGAGCAACTAAGTGCCTGCACTGTTGTATTTCAGCAGTCCAAACTCTCCCTCAAACAATTTTAATTCTGGCTGACTGGACTGGGCTGGTCTAGGAAAACTCAGCTTGAAACAGAGAGTCCCTAAGAACCACAACATTACAGCTCTTGTTGTGATTTCCTTATTCAGTCCTGCACAGAAAGGTGACAAAACATAGATTTTCTTTCTGCTAACCTTAGGAAGTCTTTGAGCAGTCACCTACTGCTGTAAATGTTACTATCAACAAGAAGAGAGCAGAGCTGCTCAAAAGAAGTTAGCTTTCCAACTGTGGTCAATAAAGTTAGTTTTCCAGCATTCTAGCTATGGTCAATAAATAGTATCTCCTTCTTGGTAATCCCATTGCTTGTCAGGTCACATCACCTTGTAGTTTCTCTTGCTATCTTTCTTCCAAATTCAGTGATTAGAAAATAACTTAGCAAGTGTTCCCTATTCTTTTTAGTGGTTTCTGACTTATTGCATGTGCAGATGGTGATTAAAACACAGCATGAATCAGAGTATTTTACATGTCTTAGGAAAGCAACCTGGTCCTTCTCTTAGATAAAGAAAAATCACACGTGGCATTAGTGAGGTGTATCAATATTTATCAAAAGCATGCAACTGAACTTCCCCAAACCAGAGGCCAATGTGAAAACTCCTGTTGTCTTTGTACACAGTCAATTTTGGTGCAAAAATGAACCCTCTTATTGAGAGTGCTGTTACACCTGCTGCTGAAAGGAATTCACAGACACACATCAGCATAACTGTTGAGGCATCAGCTTCTTTTCCCCTTGTTGCTCACAGCATTACACTTCATTGACAATCATTCTTATCTGTCCTCTTGGTAGACAATAGGAGGTAGAGCAGTGAAAATGTTTATCCATTGGGAAATAAAAGAAAACATAATTTCTCTAAAGATTTCTCAGCAAGTCAAAATCCAATTTAGCTTGCTGGGCTTGTTGCAGCTGGGATATGTGCTTTGCAAATCTTTCAAGCAGGAGCCTAATTGTTTATCTGACTATTTTACCTTCAACTGAATTCCCAAACTTGGCTGCACTTTGTAAATGGGGTCTATTTCTCAACTCGGGTACTCAAGTGGCTTGAGCTGTTATTTTTCCTGGTGCTTTGGTGCACTTTAGTTACCTGCTTTGCACCGGCCTTTGGAGATTTGCCTGCAGTGCCATGGTTTACATCCCTTCACTCAGAGCTGAACACGAGATGCTCCACTGCATCTGAGAGCAAGCACTGCCCCTGAGACTACACAGTTTTTAGTTTCTCTAAATTACCCTGTGATTTGATTTGGTAAACTCACTGCAAAGACAAGATGTGGCTTTAGGTCTCAGCAGGGACTTCTTTGCCTGCTGTTTTTTCCACTTAGCTGAGGTCTGACAGCAAAAGCAGTGGTGTTGGTCTTTGAGAACTTTTACACTAATATTTCAAAATATTATGAATCACGGAGGTGATCTGGCTTTAGACAGACTTCACAATCCTCTCTATGAACCTTAGCTTTTCATACCTCTGTGGATGGGGGCAGTGGTGAGGATACTCTGTACTTACCCCTAGTCCAGATGACGAGGATTACCAGGAGGTGACCTAGTTCTCCACAAGTGACATTCCAGCATCTCCAGGTACTGATGCTGATTAAAGGCAGAGTCAGTGCTCCCTGTAAAGAGCCTGAGGAGGGTGGATTTGCCTTCAGGAAGAGCTCTCCTGGCACAGGGACAGAAGACAAGCTTGTTACTGAACAGGGAAGATGTCCACAGGTACACTTCCAGCAGAGGTGTCAGACCCTGGCATGGCCCTGAAGGGTAAATTGTGTGGAGGCTGGGAGAGATGCCCTCAGAGGTGTGTGTGTGCCCTTTGCTCTGTGTGTGTGCCCTTTGTGTGTGTGCCCTCTGCTCTGTGTCCATTGGATAGCTGGCATGCACGGTTCAGCATTTGGATGGTAGTCTAGAGGCTGGTGACATTTTGCAGTGGGCAAGATAAATCCATTTTTTAAAGATATTTGGAAACTCAGGCTGAAAGAAGACTCGATGCTTATGGATGGTTGACAAATTTGCCAGATGTGGTCCTTTGTAATTCCATAATCACTCTTCTTCAAGAAATTGCTGACACCACTGCCTGCTGTGGGCGTGCAGAGCTGTTCCTGCTCAGTGCTCTGCTGCCCAGAGATAACACAGCAGTGTTCCCAACACTCCATATGTCATCATGAAGCTCCAATGGTGTGCAGCATTTCTCTTGAAATCCCAGTTCACCCAGTCTTATGATTATGCATTCAAATCATGGTCCCACAATTAACTCTTCCACCCCCCAAATGCGACAGAGAAGAATTATGTGACACTACTAATCAAAATGTCAGTCTTTGCCTAGCTCCACAGGTGGTGGTTTTTTCCTCACTGCTGCCTGTCCAGGATTGTTCCCTGCCTGGTACTTTGCCATTGTGGTTTTGGTGTCATAAATTGAGAACTAGAAAGCAAGCAACTGTCAGAAAGAAGCACCTGTTTCCAAAGAGAGCAAACCTGAAGAGCATCTTTACTTGTGTGAGCTTCTTGACCTACTTCAATTTCATTCAGATAAAATGTTACAGATGGTGCAGTACCATCAGCAGTCTTTATGCACAGGTAAATCTTATTTTTGGTGCATTTTTTTGGCTACCAGAAGCTCAATAAGCAGGAACAGCTTGTAAATACTTATTGTCCTTCCAGCCAATAAAAATATTCAGTAAAGTATCCTTGGAAGGGAATGCTGCAGGCAGATGAACAGCTTCCAAAGGCAGTCCAATGGTTCACCACCTGCCCTGAATAATCTGCATTTCATGTTAAATCCCTCCTGTGCTGCTGACAACTGTAAATTAACACTTAAGCATTAAAAGTAGATGGGGTTTTAAATAAACATGTTAATCACGCTTGGGTTGGAAGGGACCTTCAAGTTCCACTGCACCAGGATACACAAGACCCCATCCAACCTGGTCTTGAACACATCCAGTGATGGAGCATCCATACCTTCCCTGGGAAACCTGCTCCAGTGTCTCACCAACTTCACAGTGAAGAACTTTGATAATAAATACGAATCCCTGGTGCTCCTGATCTGATTAAGACCTCGGTGTCAGGCCTTACAGACTGATGGCTGTGGACACAGGTAGGAATGCTGTGGAATGTTGCATGGTTGGAAGTTGAAGTGGGAGGCAGTCTCAGTGCAGTACCTCTCAGAGCACTGCCATGCTGATCACAGTCCCTTTGTTGCTCTCATTCAGCCCCAGCTCCTGCAAAGACAGCACAAGAATCACTGAGGTTTTTTTAGCCCACTTTTCTCGTTACATTTCTGTACACTTACAAGGTTATTACTTCTTTTCCAGCTCTTGGTTTTTTATTCTCTCTGAAATGCTTTGAGAGTCTTCTTGCACTTACTACTGAAAACTCACTTCAACCCCTAGGAAGATCATGAAGTAAATCCTCCTGAATGTCATTTCTGAATGGATGAAGGGAAATAAGGTGTTGGAGCATATAATTAAGACAAGCAAAGGGCCATCAGAGAGGATGGTATAGAGAAGATAGTGCCAAACTCTTCTTAGCAGTGCAGTGGACAAGAAGATATGATGGACCTGGATAACAAGACAAGCTGGAAGTGGAGAAATTATTGTCAGTTAAAAGGAAAATAATTAAAAAAAAAAACATTGTGAGAGCTGTCAAACAGAGGAGACTGTTGTAGCCCAGAGAGGTTGTTCAACTTTCCTCCTCAGAGACCAAAGCTCTGCTGAGCATCTTCTTTCACTGGCCCAGCTTTAAGCAGGGGTCACAGCAGGCAGCCTCTGGAGGCCTCTTCCAGCCCATGTGGCTCTGTGGTTCTGCAATGGCAAACTGCTGAATAAATCTTTTTTCAACGCTGCTGCCAGTTTCCTTGTCTTCACATCATGAAAAGCCTTGTCAGTGGAAGAGGCCAAGGCAGCTGTCAGCAGGAGAAGGAGCAGCTCCCTCCAAGGGCCAGGCCTGCCAAATGACACTGGCACAAACTTTTGCTGGTAGCTGAGAAAAATAAGGGAGTTAGTAGAGTAGAAAAGTCACAAGGAAGAGTTCAGGGTCAGAAATCATTGTAGTGGAAGCAGACACGAAGCTGCAAACCTTTTCCAAGAAGTCTTTAATTTTATTTTTTTTTCTACGTATCTTCTAAGGTTGAAGTGAATCCACTTTTGCATTGCATCTCCATATATTGCCATGCAGAAAGAGTGACAGCAAGGAGACTATCACTGCTCTAAGCTCCTGTGCCACTTGCAGGAGCTGAACTGTGAGCAAAGTAATCTGCAGATGTGGAAGTTTTCTGCTTGTGTTTATAGCTCTGCTGTGACACAGATGCTTAAAAATCTGCAGCTTGGCTAAAGGTGTTTTTATCTTCTAAAGAAAGCAAACATTTTACTATGACATCTTTTACTAACTTTCCCCACTGAAAGGTGACAAATTGGCTTGTCCTAGAGGTTCAGAGAAGTCCTGGGTTGTTTTTTTTTCTGGCCTGGCATCCTTGCTTCCTTCCCTCCATCTGCCCTGTGCTGCTCTGAGTCAACAAGGTGACAAGGAAAATTACCTGAGCAGCAACAATCTAAAAAAGAAAAAGCACTTGATAAATAGCTTTCCAAGCAGAGTTTCCTTTAAAGTGCTGCTTGGATCTGGGGCAAACTGGAGGTGAAAAGATGAAATCAGCCCAGGGAAGATGGTGTGCCTCAATAACAGTGCCTTTCTTCCACACCAAGTACATCAGCAGTGACTGTAAAAGCACCTGAGCAGTGAGAGGGAGAATTGCAAAAGGACATATGGGAGGCAGGGACTGAAATCATATTATGTATGCATAGAAAGCTGGGGTGATAGAGCAAGCCATATTTATTTCAGTGTCCTGGAAGGGGCATGTTATTTCACCTCTAATTATGCAGCATGTTTTGGGGCGAGATGTCTCCTTTCTTCAGCCACACTTGTTATAAACATTTAAATACCTGCTAAATTCTGTGTGTGTGAATAAAGCTGTGTTCACTTAACAGAGGCCTTAATGATTTAATCTCCTTAAGTCTCCTATTAATTCTTAGGACACTTATTTCCTACTGTGGGAAGTGCCTGACAAGCAGGATTATGCCCCAGTGGACAAAACTGCCTGGCACAGGGGACAGGAGATGGAAAACCTCTGTCATACTACATCAATTATCTGAGCCTGCAATATTCAGGCTCAGTTTTACTTTCATGTCATTACCACACAGCTTATAAGTAGGTGCTCCTATACAAGAGCTGTGACAATAAATGTCATTACAGGAAACCCCGTGCAAAATGATTTCATCTAATTGGAAACATGAAAGAAAAATGACTGGAGCATCAGTTCAGCACAGGAACGTGCTCAGAAGATTTGTCTTGATCATGCAGTTGAAAAGAAGAAGCTGTGGTGCTCCTGAAATGCCTGGTGCTTCTCTCTGTTGAAAATGCCTCTCTGTGCTGTCCCTAATGACTGCCCTTGCAGAGATGGTCTATTTTAAAGCTATGGAGAGACACCAGAATGACAGCAAACAATAAAGCAAGGCAAACCAGATGGATTCTGTATCTACCAAGGGATTCCTTTCATTTAATTTCATGTGAACAAGGTGTATTTCCTTTCTGTATCAATGCTTCAGTTTTTAAGCTTTGCCTTTTTTAACAAACTGATTTAAATCCTGAGATTTCCTCTCTAGAAGACATAGGAAAAAAAAGGGAATTTCAGCTTTGAAACTGATGAACAGTCTGCAGTGTGTAGGGTTTACTAATAAATGGGCAAATACCTGGCCTGGCCTGAATGAAGCCAGGGCAGTTCCCATTTATATATAGGATTTATACAGTGATACCTATAAATTTTCCTAAAGGAAAATTTGTGTCACTGGCTTCTGTAACAAGAGTGTAACAAGCATCCTCCTCTTGGCTAAGCAACTGGCACCCGTTTGGAAGCAATGCTGGGGCAAGCACAGCTCTGAAAGGTCACCTCTACAGAGCTCTGGAGCTTTAAACTGTGCAAGAGATGCTCCCAGCACTGCAGGGACTTAAATTATGTTGAAAAAAGGAATTTCACAGGAATGTCATAAGGATGAATTTAGCAAGTGCTGCATCATACAGCATCTCTGCAGCTTGGCCAAATAGCCTGTCACTATTAGCAAGTGCAAGAGCAGCTGGGGTGAGACAGTGGAGGTGAAGTGCAATATTTCATTTCAACAGTACATCAAGCTGAGCTCCCGTGCACAGGCTTGGGGCTACCCAGGGATGTGTTTAGATAAAAGCTGCTCCAAGGGTGCTGAAGAGGAGAGAAGCTGCCAGGGAGACACTCACTCTGCACTGGCTGTCACGGATTAGCCTGGGTAATGACCACACTTTGCTCCCTGCTCCTGCTGACTCCTGCTTCTCTCCCACTCCCTTTTCCCTCTGCCACATACACCCTTTGCCTTTAGCTGTGTCCAGAAGAGATCTCAGCCCAACGTCTAAATTCAAGAGCAAATTCAGGCTCTTTTGCACAATCCATGCTGGTGAGGGAGTTATTTTCCCTTTACAGTGTTTAGAGAAGCAGCATAAACTCCCCTGGCAAAGTGCCATGCAGAAGATTGCTGTGTCTCTCCAAGGCCATCTCCTGGCATGGTTCTGACAGCTGAACATGCAATTTCTTTAACTCTCGGGCTGGCATCATTAAAAAACTCCTGAAATGTGTGCTAAGGTAGCCTGGATTCACAGCATCCCTGTGCCACCTCACCCAGGGCTCTGTCACAAACTCCCACCTGTTAGTCACTGGGCAAAAAGAGCTGGAAAAGCCAAATTTGTTCAGGAAATAACCTTGCAGGTGAGGTCTGAGCTCTCCCTGTAGAGCCAAGATCACAAGAAAGAAGTCAGCCTGTGGCTAATTTGGTAGCTGCTAATCCATATGGATCAGAGGAGGCAGAAATACAAGTGGAGCAGTGAGGGGAGCAGCACAAAAGGTGTCTGGGGATGAATGCTTGTTTAAGATTAGTTGATGGATTAAGGAGTTTTGTGTCTAAAGCCAGGAAGGATAGACTGGGTCACCAGAGAGCAAGTATCTGGCATGTGTGGCAAATTAGAGTTTTAAAATAGGGCATAACTTAGTTTGCAGGTTTGCTAAGTTTTGTCTCTTATTAGAATAAGTTTTAACACGCTGCAGTCACACTGTGAATTTAAAAAAAAAAAAAGCCTTTTCTTTATCTACACCCAGAGCTTTCACAGGCTAAATTATTTCCACAACTCTGCAAAATGTTCTGTGTGCACGAGGGAATTTGGACATTTCTTCCCTCTTCTACTCACTGACCTTTAAATATGACACCTACATTTCTGGTCTTCTTGTACCCTTTCATTTCACCTCTTCTGGNAGAGGAGGCAGAAATACAAGTGGAGCAGTGAGGGGAGCAGCACAAAAGGTGTCTGGGGATGAATGCTTGTTTAAGATTAGTTGATGGATTAAGGAGTTTTGTGTCTAAAGCCAGGAAGGATAGACTGGGTCACCAGAGAGCAAGTATCTGGCATGTGTGGCAAATTAGAGTTTTAAAATAGGGCATAACTTAGTTTGCAGGTTTGCTAAGTTTTGTCTCTTATTAGAATAAGTTTTAACACGCTGCAGTCACACTGTGAATTTAAAAAAAAAAAAGCCTTTTCTTTATCTACACCCAGAGCTTTCACAGGCTAAATTATTTCCACAACTCTGCAAAATGTTCTGTGTGCACGAGGGAATTTGGACATTTCTTCCCTCTTCTACTCACTGACCTTTAAATATGACACCTACATTTCTGGTCTTCTTGTACCCTTTCATTTCACCTCTTCTGGATTTCCCCTCCTTCACAACAGTGCAAAGCAATGAGCTCCACAATTCAGTTCAATATTGTAGGAAAAAGCATTCCCATTTGTTTGCTTAAAACCTACCTCCCAGTAAAATGTCCACAGTCTGTCTATAGTGAGAAAAATCAATTATTTTTCCCTATTAATTTTCACTGAAGCACCACCTTCATAGGAAGATTGAACAGCCTTGCACTTACCCAAACCAGAGAGCCAAAAACAAAACAGGGATTTACCTCTCCTCTGGGAGCCAGGCAATGAAATTAAAGCCTGAGTCTGAAATTCTTCAACAGAGATACATATTAGCAGCTAATATTTCTATTTTAAAAGGCAAATGCTTTCAAATCTTGTGTAGCCTCTGCTTTCACATCTTTTTTTAAGTTAAAAACTAAAATGAGAGGCAGAAAATACTAATGTCCTGCATTCAGTAAAACCGTACGTATGAAAAAAATTTAGCAACTTTTCTCTGCAGAGACTTTTTGCTTTATTCTGTATAAAATTCTGAACAACATAAAATTTCCCTTGATATTACAAGGTCTTTGGGCATTTGCAAAGGATTTTCAGGCAAGCTGTTAAACAATGATATTTCCTTTGTAACTGGTTTGAAAAAAAATCTTTCCCTCTGTTTGTGCATCAGAGGCAGACAGAAAACTTCTAGATCTGTAATTGCAAGGACCTTGGCAGTATGGATTGAAACCTCAGTGCTGCCACAACAGTGTCATATTTGAGGCTGATGGCAGATTCACTAAAACATCTCTCCAAAGCCAGTGAATTTTCAGAGTACAGAAGAAAGGGATTACTAAAATTGGAGTAAAACTTTCCATCCCTCCCTTCCATGCACTCACTATACTGTATATAATAGCTGTGCTGATACTCTCTTAGCACCTACTATTAAATGTCATAGATAAAAAGATCAGTATATGTGTGATATGAGGAATTTATACTTATTTACTTACTTATACTTCCCATTTTTGGGGATAAAAACTTTGTTCGCTGTGTCAAAACTCTCTTGATGTTTGAGTGATGACTCCCTTAAGGGCTATTACTGTGTACATTGTATAATAAGGAATGTTTTTAAGGTGTATCAATGGAAGAAAAAGTTATTTATTTACTGAAAGGTCTCAACACTGCAGAAAACCACTGTCTTTACCACAAATTACATCAGTGGTTTCTAGTCTAGCTGTGCCTGTGGACTGCTGCCAGCCCAGAATGTGTCTCCCAGATGAGCACACAGAGCCCTTGCTGTGCTGGGTAATTGAAAACACCACTGATGTGGTTTCCAGCTCCTGCTCTGTGCTACTTACTGCACCTTGGAGGGTCGCTGCTGAAAACCACTGGGTGATGCCAGAGGTTATTGAGCTCTTTGAAATCTTGAAAATCACAGCCCCTATTCTTTCTTTGGCCCCCAGTCTCATAAAGACCTCTGCTGTGAGAAATCCCTCTGGTAAGGAAACTTTAAAATGCAGAAAACCAAGAACATGCCATTGCAGTTTCCTAGAGTATCAGCATCAGAAATGGTTTTTCCCACTTACACAGAATTAAATCACTAGGCCTGGTGGAAGTGCTACACCTAAGTTAATTTTTAACCTCAGATTTTTTTTTCCTGCTGTGATTTTCTGTTTGGTTGACTGGTTTAAACGGCTTTCAAATGGGGCCAAGCACATGAAAGATCAAAATCATCAATGTTATATATCTATATATATAATATATATTATATATTTTATATATATATATATTTCAATCCTGCCTACATAGAGACAGCTAAATGCTTTCTTTCCTCTCCTCTCAGCAATTCAGAATCCCCAAATTGTCAGGAATTCAGCTGTCACAAACCCCAACAATAAATGTGCAGGAACAGTAACTCTTGCAAAACTGCAAGATTTGCTGCTGCTGGAGATGCTACAGGAGGTAGTGGGCACAAGTGACCCTTCCCTCTCCTTTCCCTGTGCCCAGCTGGCCTGACACTCTGGCATTAGGCTGTTGGCATCACACCTTGGGATGAGTTAGGCTAGAATTTGAGCAGAAGAGCAGCAAATGTTAATTCATGACACATCCCTGCCAAAGCCCTGCTCTGTCCCTGCCTGCATCCATCCCCTAGCCCAGCTGTTGTCCCTGGAGGATGCTGGAGACCCGGGAGGAGGCCAGGCTGGGTGGCACCAGCAGCTGCTTAGCAGGAGGAATCATAGAATCATTTGGTTGGAAAAGACCTTTAAGATCATCAAGTCCAACCGTTCACCCTGCACTGCCCTAAACCATGTCCCCCAGCACCACATCCACACTGAGGTGAACTCAGAGGCCCCACCAGTTGCAGCCGTACCCTGGACATCCCCACAGCCGCTGGGGAGGCAGCTGGAGAGACCATCACCCCCACATCAATGCTGCCAGCCTCAAGGGAAAGCACCCAGAATGGGAACAGGGATGCACAAAGCACAGGGGGTGCGAGTACCACCCTGCAAACACCAGGGAAAAAAAGCAAGGGTGGGCTCCCTCTGCCATCTGCCTGTTTGCTGTCTGCACGGGATTCCCATTGCTGCCACTTCCAGGGGCCTCCTGGCAGCAGCGTGTGCAAACGTTAATTAAATTGATAGCAGCTTTTATGTGTCAAGCTGATAAGGCAGGCTGGTGGTGCTCTCCATTTACACTCATCTGGAGCTGTTTGAGGAGGCAAACACACTCAGTGCCACGCTGATGGATCTTGTGACACCATCTGAACCTGGAAAATGGTGTCAGTCTGGGGTTAATGGGCTGAATATATAAGGTGGGGTGGCCCTGCTAATGGCAGCAGTGCTGTCATGGGGCAGTGGTAACAACTGGGCAAGCCTTGGGCAGGTAACACTCCTGCCACTCACCTGTGGGGTGTGTTCAGAGAGGGAAATGCAGATGGCACTGCTTTAACTAGGGAAACTGTAGAAAGGTAGAAACATCACCCTAAACAAATAATAAAATAAAAAAAAACAAACACCCCACATCAATAGAAACATCTCAGGTTTTGATGGAGTTTGACTTTTTGAATGTTTTTGTCCAAGATTGACTGATTTTGGCTTTTTTTCCTGGACACGTGTCATTACTTAAATAAAATCCCAAAGTCATGTTTTAATCTTGTATTTTTCCATAAGGTATCTCTGTTGTTGTACCATCTTTATGCTAGCATCAATTTTAGGGAGCAGCTGAAACTGGGTGCCTTAGGTGGCTTCTGCAGGGGGAATTTACTGAGTGTGCCTCACCTTAGCTGGAGCACCCAGTATGTTCATGCCCTGGGAGAGAGAAAAGTGGAAATACAAGTGAAAGAAACAAAGAAAAGGCAGTAGGAAGATAGAAGAACATAGAAGTTGTGATAGGTTCTTCAATTTAAAAGCTGCCCTTTTAAATCTGGTCTTTGGCACTCAGTGACATGAAGTTTATGTTGGATTTGTGTATCCAGCCCCTTTTGGTCTTTTTTTGGTGCCCCTTTTTCTTTGTTCTCAGAAGAATGGTACTTTTACTAGTGCTTCTTTGAGACAGCAGCACAATTCTGACCTTTCAGTTGCCTACAGTTTCCCTTCTATTCAAAAATGACCTATTATTTGGATTAGAATTATTATTTTTTTTAATCAGATGTATAGCACTCTGCTAATCTGTTCCAAACTGAGTTTTTAATACATTTTCACATTTCAGATTTTCTACTAGCACCTGTAATTATTACAGCTCTAATAATTCTGTCATTTAAACATTTTTTTTCCATTTTCACATAATTGCTTCCCTGATTGTAAAAATACTTTCCTTAAGACCGTGATTTCCCTGACAGAGTCCTCTAACCCTCTATCAAGAAAAAGATGTTTTTCCTTTCCTCATTACTGCAATTACATCAGGAAACAATAGCTCACTGAATTATATAAACATCAGTGAATACTGGCCTCTGGAAAACCATTTGCCTCTTTTCCATCCACAGGCAAAAGTTTGAAAAGCTGAAAAAAATTAAAAAATCCCCCAAGAAAACCTGTTAAATGCAAAAAGTAGTTTGGTTAAGCAATTGTTGGTTACAGCCTGGTGGAAAATTGCCTAAATTAAGTCATATAAAGCAAGTGATCCTGTCCTCTGCTGGTAAATTATAATCATCTGCTGTCTGGCCTGGGAAATAAATTAATTTCCATACCTACATGAGTTGGAGACAGTCCTTTTCTGCAAAGCTGCTTCCCAGAACCTCATCCCCCAGCCTGGATGGATAGGGCAGGTTGTTCCCAGCCAGCTGCAGGAATTTATTCTTGTTGAATCTCATGAGGTTCACCTGGGCCACCTCTCCAGCCAATCCAGGTCCCTCTGGAATAGGTAACTTCTTGTTTACAGCACTTTAAAGATAATATTAACCTCCTTGGTATGGCTGCTTCTCAGGACCTCATTGAAAAGAGCACAAATCAGTGATTAAATAGAAAATAGAATCTTATATGCACTTCATGTGCAAGATCACTGGCTGCTGCACCAGGTGAGGACCTGGCTGAAGTGCTGTGATAGCACAGGGAGCTCATTTTCACTCAGGGACATGTTTGTAGCATGCCCTTAACTCTCTTTGGAAGCTCCAGAGGTGGTTCTACCACCTGCCTGCCAGAGCTCAGAAAAACTGATGACTCTGAGGTTGCTAATAAAAGAGACATGAATGCCTGGATTGCAAATCTAAATCTATTTGTGAAACCTTCAGGGAATTGCCAAACAGTTCAACACAGTGGGAGTGAGTCAGGGGAAAGAAGCAGCTGGTGATGAGTCCTCACATCCACAGTGCTGGTGGTTTGGGGTTTTCCTTTTGGACTAGATTTTGTCTAGTCCCTTGGAGGACAAATAATTCCGATCCATGAAAATACATGTACAGAAGACCATGTAAACATTTATGATGTCATCTATTTATGATTTTNAATAATATTTATTGTTGTCATCTACAGGTGCTCTAACTAGCTGGAGAACAAGATTGGCTGTTGGAGGCTTAGTTTATGTGTCTGTATATCATCCTAGTAGCAAACAGGTTTACTTTTCACATCTTCCTGACCCTGTGTAACTTGTTGACACAATAGCTATGTATTAAAAATGTTGACAAACTACATGAAAGTAAAAATTTCTTGTGCTTGATCCGCACAAAGTTCGACTAAGATACTGAATTTCAGGTAGATATATCACTAGGAAAAGAAAAAAATTTCTTTTAAATCAAAGATATGGAGTACATATTTTACAGTGCTTTAACACAGAGAACTGGCTAATAAAAACAACTACTTATAAAGATTTCTTTTTATCCCCTTAATGAATCATTAATTCAGTTTGTTTATTTAGGAAAAAAAAAATAGTTTCATTCCCTTTCTAGTACCACAAACTCTGACTCAGCAATATAAACTAGATTGAATGCAGCTATTTCCATTGATTTAACTCAATCTGGCCTATTTTTCTTGATATTTCTTAGCTGAGCTAAAGCATTTCCCTGAGGTGTAAATTGGGCTGTTGTAAACCAAACAGTCATTAGTGAAGTTTATTAGTCACTCTGTCACAGTTAAATGGGTGCAGATTTCCTCAGTGCAGCTCAGGACATAAAGGTGTTGAGCAGGAGAAATAAGAGCATTTATAATTAAAAAAAAAAGAAAAGAAAAAAGAAAGTGAGAAAAAGGAGAATAATCCTTAATGTTGATGCTTGTTTCTAAGAAGCTGAACAAGCAAGGCTACCCTAAACCCCTGGCAGGTGAAGGGCTTGGATGTTCTCCTAAGTTTATACAAATATTTATAACCTTTACTCATCTTGTTCAGTAATATTTTACATGTAGCCAAATGGCATTCAGTCAAATCCAACATGTTGTTGACTAACATGTTTTTAATCATCTGCTGGAAAATTGCCTGTAACTGTATTTCTGAGGTTGGGTACCACAATGCTGACCCTACCTTCTGGTTTATTCATCTTTCCAAAAATGCTAATGCTATTATTTTTCATTTTTTAATTAACCCAGACACAGTCCTGGAAAGCTAAACATGGCAGCACAGCAAAGAATCATGAACAGATGAACAGTCTGAAATAGTTTTTATAAAAAGCTAAAAATAGATAGTCACATCTGCCAAAACCTAAATAAATCATCTTAGAGTTGACTGATCAAATACTTCAAGATATTTAAAACTGTTTCTCTGTTATTCATTCACATGAATTGTTGGAGTATTGAAATTTTAGCTTCCTTTTGATGTGCAGAGCTTGATGTCTGTGGGGTTTGATAAATAAGGAGGATCATCCTGGTGTTTGCTTCAGAGACACTGTGAAGGTTCCATCCTTGGAGATGTTACAAATCTGATTGGACAGAGTCCTGGACAACCTCTGATAATTGACCTTGCCTGAGCAGGAGAATTCCTGCTCCTTCCAAACTTTTTCTTTTCCCTTTTCAATCCTTTGTTTATTATCAGTTCTTACACATCTGTTCAAAACTGGAGGCTGCTGATAACTAACTCATAGCCAAAATAGTAATTAATTTCCTTTACAGAAAAAGCCTTATGAAAAAAAATCCACCACTTTAATCACTCCACTTTTTGTTGTTGTTTTCTCTCTTCTGATGCTGCAAATCAGCAGCTTTAATTGGGTTTAATTCAATTTTTCAAACGAGATCTCATTTGGGATGTGTCCTTCAGGCAAACAGTCATTTCAGAAGCAGAGGTTGATCTGCTGCAGGTTGGTTTTCCTGTGCCAATATTAGCAAGGGCAGCTGTGCAGAGGGTGGTAGAAAATACAGGCAAATGAAATACTCTGGGACCTGCTTTTTGGAAGAGTTGATATTTTTATCTGTTGATTTTTTGTTTTGTACTGGTTTCTGTACTGGATTTTTATTTTATTTTTTTTGTACTAGTTTCTTTCTGCTGGAAAGGCTGGCTGGGGAATATTTTGAGTGTGTCAGTCCATCCCCTGTCCCTTCATTCTGTCTGCAGTTGTGGACACTGCTGATCAGGGGATACACACGATGGTTTCACATAGAACCAGGATGTTGTAAGGAAAAGACACTCATTTTATCCCTAAAAGCCATTTTAAAGCCTGATTCTGAATCCAAACAAGCCTGAGGTTTTATAACTTTTCGAGGCAGTGGTTTAGCTTCTGTCATTGCTCTTGTTTGTGGCAGTCACAAAAAAGGAAACCAGGGCAGGATGCAATAGAAGATTTTAGGAGCCATTAATAAGATTTTATGTTGTTATTCTGAAGGGCATTTTCTGCTGCTCTCAGCACAATATCGTGACCGGGCTTCACAAGATGGAAAAAAAAAAAAAAAAAGATGTATTTTTCCTTCATCCCAAATGACAGCACAGCCTGTGTGAGAAAGAATCCCGGGGAGGACAAGGTGATTTACAGCTTCTGCACGTGCAAGAAAATTCTTCTGGTAGACCTACAAAAGGGCCCAAATGACACAGGGCTTCAAAATGTCACCTGGCTGCAAAATAGCAGCAGCCAGCCCTTTTTCTGCACCCCAGAGCAGAGGGACAATCTTGTCCTGGGCTTGCTGAGCAACAGCTCTAACTAACCCCTGCATGGTTTGAGGAAGGGAGGAGGGTTTCTGCCCCAGACATGGTTGGAAAGAAAACTGTGGTTATTGTGTTTGATGAAGGCAGCCCAGCATCAAGAACTTGGTCCCAGCCTCATCTCATTGCTTTCTCCTGAGTGCTGCACTCCCTGGAGCAGCCTGATTTGAAATGGAAAAAAAAAAAAATAGTTCTCTTCTCTCTCTTTTTTCTACTTTTCATATATATGTGTCTGTGTTTATAAATGTTGCAGGAGGAATCTACCTTTTGCACATCATGGATTGCTCTTCCTAATGCAAACAAGCCTGATAATTCCTGATCTTTGTCCATCTGCTCCAGCCTGAGGGGCAGCAGTAGTAAATTAACTGCAGTCTGACATTTCTTTGATACCTGACATTTGCAAAAACAAGTCTTCCACGCACGTGTGTATGTTAGGAAATTAAAGTGTAAAGAAAATAAGATTATCACTGGGTGTTTCTTCTCAAAAACATATTGCAAGTCATTATTTCTCCCTCTAATGACTGAAAAGCTGTGTGCAAAACCAAGTAATTTAATTTACATGTATAGAATGCATGACATTTTGTTCTTGTAGGGCCTGAATGCATTGTGAATTCAATAATTGAATCATCAGGAGTTTGCACAGCTGTGAGCAGATCACTTTTCTTGCAGAAAAGAGACACACACCAGAAAATAAAGCTCCTCCTGTCCCTCCATCCACTGACAACTTGGTGTAAGGCTGCTGGGTTGGTAGCTACCTCAAAATCCCCTATATTTAGATAAAATATGTTGAATTAAATAAAGAAACTAGACTGGGGACAGACACTGCAGTGGATGAAGGAAAATCTGGGGGCATCCACATGGGATGCCCCAGGTGAGGAACCCCATTTGACACATTAATTCATTTAAATGCCAATATCCATACAATATCCAGCTGTGCACTGGGAAAGCAACCTGGCACTTCTCACCATTTTCCTACTTGGTGTGTTGTTCATAAAGAGTTTCTTCTTTTTTTTTTACACATAAAGATGCCAGGGTATAAAGTTTCAAGTATGAGGAGGAAAATATATTCGGTAAGCTCATAGTACACTTTATTCTGTCATAAACTCCAGCAGCAAAGAAAGAGGAATAGAGAGGGTTTCTTTTCTCACACACACAGTCTTGAGATCAGAAAAGACTGTTGTCAAATATCCATGTCATTAGGCATTGCAATGGGGGGAACTGAGAACTTAAAAAATGAATTTTTCTGTCTCAGCTGACTGTCTCAGAGGAATCCACTGAAGGATTTTTCTGTGGTTATCTCTTTCTGCACAGAGGAGAAAAGCATTTATCTCTACTGCAGGTTGCAATCCCTTTACTATCAACTGATAAATGGTCTCAGATTTTATTATGCTTTATTCTTCTTTTGTTCCTATCGTCGGTGCCACATCCAATTTCTTGACTCTTTGTGGAACCTTATTTCCTTCAGAATTAATTCCAAGCCAGGCAAGTTCACACTTAGTCACATTTTGCCCTAGCAAAATAAGATTTCCTTTGTTTAAACCATGTTAGAAACAGCTCTTAACTGTGGGAACCTATGCTGTACAAAAGATTCATTCAAAGCCAAGTCCAAAACAAAAACTTCTGCTTATTCATCAGCCTGGTCTTACAGAAGTGAACCTAATGTGCACCTCTGGGAGGGAATAGTCTCATTATGGAATCAGGCTGAAGAACTTCCCATGACCAGAAAACCTTGATTCTCCAAGAGCTTTACATTTTAAGTCATTTCCTTCCACTGTGCTCATTAAACGCTGAGGAAAAAAAAATTATTAAACTAATAAATAGGAGCTTCTCTTTTAGATGGCCATCTGGCTCAGGTGGGTAATTATCTTCTGACATCTGTTCAGTGACAAGCACTATATGGCAGCATTTAAATTGGTGATCTTAAGCCATTTTCCAGTGGATACATACATATGAAGTTGCAATAACATTCTAGGGGTCTGCAGAGTCTCCTCTGGGAAGCACCCAGTGCATTTGAATTTTAATGCTGTTAAATGGTAACCAACAAATCAAATCTGCTTGCTGACAGTTCAGCTTGTCAAGAGACATGCTCTCCCAGCCTATAACCTTGAAAGAGCACAGTAAAGATATTAAAAGGAAAGATTTCTGCATTCATATCTCCGTCCTATTTTCTGCATCACTGGAAGTACCTCTCCAAGAGACCACAAGGTCTTAAGTTCTTTTCCAAACAAGACTGGCAAAAAATGTCTGCAAAAGTATGTTAGCATTTGCTTTCTTTTTCTCCTACATAATGCAATCAGACAGGCATCAATTGCAAAATTGCAACAGTGATCCCCCCATGTTCTCCTGTTAACTCATCAGCTCCTGTCACTGGTAAGTGTTCACTCCATTTGAAAAGGCTCTTTGTCTGTCAGGAGTTTTATGATTAAATGCTCTCTGCTGAAAATGCCAGGTTATTGAGAGTGAAAGTGGGAACAGGAGAGGGTCTGTCTTTGATAAATACAGCCATTTTAGAACATTTTGGAAGAGTAGTTGCAGCATGTTTTGCTTTAAGTGTTTCTAATTTCTCTACTAGTCCAGATCAGCTTTCAAAATGCTGGTAGTCTATATGAAAAAGAGGTAAAGAAGTAATCAAAGGTAGAAAAAAAAATCCCTAAACACTTTAAATGAACAGATCTGAAATTGATTTTAGATATTATTTCTTCCCATTTTACAGCAGTGCTACAAGCCAGAGCTGCCTGAGCAACTTCTGCTCGAATTTATTTTCTGTTGGGAGATGCAGGGAGGGGAGAGGAAGGACCAGAGGTCCAAATGGAGGATAGAAGAATCCAAAGCAATCTTTACTGCTAAGCATGTGCTGGCAAGGAATGGAAAGCAAATGCAAGTCCTTCTCCACAAGGCTGTTTTCCAGCAGATCACCTCCCAGTCTGTACTGGTGTCAGTTGGTATTCTTACCCAGATGCAGGACTCTACACTTATCCTTGTTGAACCTCATTAGGTTCTGCCCTGCTCAGTTCTCCAACTTGTCCAAGTCTCACTGGACATCAATTATTTTAGATTTATTGAAATAATTTTTTTTTTTTCCCCAATAAAACAAAATCTATCATGCTAAGCAGTGAAACACTTTATTTTGTTTACAGTGGCAGTTCGTTGTCAGAGTTGTAAAGTATTGCATTTTAAGGACAGTAATCATATTATGTTATCATAATGCTGTTTCTGTTGACATTCTGCCCCAGGTCCATTTAAGCTTCGAGTATGCTTTGTGATCTAGCAATATATTAATACAATAGTTAGTACAAATTGCTTCTCTGAAAGCAAAAAATGACATTAAAGTAACATGCAGGTGTCTCAATTATACTCCAGCATTTGTGCTTTAACTTTTAGTGAAGAGGGGCTTTAATCCAGTTATCCTTGTAAATGTATTCAAAACAGAATCTACAGTTAATTATTTGCTAAGGTAACTTTTGTCCATTTTTATCATGTTAGCATAAGTGTCTACAGTCTTTTCAAATCCAAACCACAGATTTGTGTCAAACCAGGTTATATGCAACTAAAAAAAAAAAAAGGATACTTATGTCAAATGTTATATGCAGTGAAAACACTGATTTATTTTTTTTTTTCTTAAATCCCAGGGCTTTTTGTAGTCATTTACTTCCTGTAGATTGAGAAGGTGTAGGTCATTTACAAATGGCTTAACATAAACACATATATTTTCATCACAGTAATAACCTCCTGTCTGAACCTGGTTACACAAAACATTTACTGGTTGCAAAATGATGCTTTTCTCTCTCATGTTAATTGGAGGTAACTGTTCCAGCTGGACTGCCTGTCTTCCACAGAAGATGGTGATGCTGTTAACAGGATACAGGTTCTTCCAGCCATCTGTCTCTAATGCAAGATGCTGGGCTATCTTCAGCATCTTCCTACTAGCTGGTTTTTCAAAGATGACAAAGAGGATAAAATTTCTTCTCATGGTTCTTCAGATCTGGTAGCCAAACACACTTAGGTTTCTCTGGTAACTCTTATCATTTAATTGATGGCCTAACTAGTCTCCAGTAACCTTCCACTTTCTTTCTTCTGCCTATTTTGGACATATTTTTCAATCTGGGAAGTTGATGTGGGTTGTTTGTGAAAAGTTACAGCCTGTTCTGGTCTGATCTAGAACAGAATTTTGTTCCATTTTCTTACTTTTCATCTAAGTCTCTTCTAAGTCCCTGCACTGTCTAAAGTTAACAGCATATTGCCATTGGGGTGTGAGTTTGATATTGGTTTTGTATATATTTGTATATATTTCATTACGTAATTAAATTTTTAAGTACTATTATATTTTTCTTGT